>QEWY01003658.1:0-27120 GCA_006503575.1 Baylisascaris schroederi
AATCCGGCCTATCAAGTGATCAAGTGATATATACATTGTACTTCCTATAAAGCATTCCTTTTTCCCATTAATGAGCGCTGTGGCTCATTTTTTTTTTTTTTTTTTTTTGCAACACCGGATACATTGCAGTTTATCGCGTGGAACAGTGCGGTGTTGATTTCCTTGTTCTTATATTGCGGCTTATAGAACTCTGCAATTGCATTTCTCATTTATGAACTGTGAACGAAGAAATCAAAAGCATAGGCTATTTTCTCAAGTGTGCCAGCTGCAAATATAGAGGTCAAGAATATTCAAGCGATTGAACAATGAACTTATTCCAGTCACTCAACAGTTTTTGAGTCAATAAAATTCAAAAAGATGCGAAATAGTTTGATTAATAATTTGTAGTGTGCTTCTGCAGTAAATGACGAAGGCGAAGAGAATGCTATATTAAATACAAATGAAAAACAAAGCGGCAGTGAAGAGCAACAGGACGTCCTCATTGAGAATGTGGAGTAAGAGGAACATGAAATGAGCGATATTTCAGGCGAGATAATTATTTAGTTTTATTTTCATATTTTCAAACAATGTAAGTTGGATACGCTCGAATTTTTGCTATGTTTACAATTTTGCTAATTTCTGTCTGATCGAATTCTTTTCTTTGCTAAATGATTCTAAAATTATGCAGTCATGCCTCTCATAAATTTGTGCGAGCATTTGTCAATTGTATCGACTTAGATCTGATATAAGGGCGTCTTAATTATGGATGTCACAGAAAACGCAGTAAGCATTAATCCGGCGGCATGAACATGCACACGTCGATCAAACTATTTTATGCTTATATGAAGTTAAAATATTATGTGTGGCATAAGTTTTGCCCAAATATGAAGTATCAAGTGCAGTTATTGGATCGTATTGAGCGAAGAAAAATTCAAAAATTGAGTCACTGGNATTAAGAGCAAGAACGTAGGCTGAATTCGTCACAGCATTTCTACTAACGGCACAGTTGGAGAGAAAAGTCTCCGAGTTTCCTTATTTGCAGATCCGTTTTAGTCCTATGCTCTGTAAGTTCGTCTTAATTAGCTGGCATTTGTTTGGAGCTAATGAAAGTGTGCATGACCCTTGCCGAGAATATTTTATTACTTTTACCTGTCATGTGCGGGGAGAGGACCTCATTCAAGCATTTCACTGTTCTATCTCACATTCGAGCGTAGCAACTTCAACTTTTCACATTCTTTAGTTCTATTTATGTTGTTGCTCAAGGAATGCGTAAAGTTTGTCCTTTCTGGCTAAGCGTTTGATGATTATTGATGTAGCTAGAAATTGGTGATTCGTTAGCAGTAACTGCGCCATCATTTCATTCGCCTATTTCCCGGTATCAGCCGATCGTTGTCGATCATGTATAAAAGCTGGAAGAGAAATTGACTGCGACCGAAGTGATTTTATAGCGATAGCTCTAATTTCTCTATTTCGAGCTTTTGGTTCAATTTCCTCTTAATTTTTTTATTGCGATAAATTTAAAGCGAAACATTTTAAAATGCTGTTTTATGGTATATTCTCAATGTGTATGACACTTACGCATTTATTTTATCCTTATACTTCACTGCTTCGTTTCAGTGCAGTATAAGAATAAAGTTAATGCGCAATATCATTATGCTGCTCGTCCTTGTATCCTCGTACTGTATGATATTCTCCTCTTATCCTTACACTCCTTTTCTACGTTAACCTAATTACGATAAGGAACGAAAACTACGTGAAGGAAAAACACCAACTTTTCATGGAATTTTATTTTTAATTGCAACTCGAATTTGCCGTGAACTGGTTTTCGAAGTTTCCAATTCATCATATGCTTGAAAAATTGTTGCTGAAATGATTCCTAATTCGGCACCTGATAGCTACTGCTATAACACTGCTCTATTTTCTTTTTGGATACCCAGTATTCAAATGACGTTATTATACACATTTTAATGGGTTCTGTGTTCGCAGGATTGAAAAGATTTCGTCCAAACATTTGCATTTTATCGGCCTGCTCTTTCTCTTAACCACTCCTAGAATAATTTTATAACGTTGTAGCTTCTACAGTTTGCTACATGTTTTAGTTTATGGATACATGGGCATGGCTAATTCAAGTGATATAATCAGTGCAGATTTTCTTTTAAAAAAAGTGTGGTAACGATGTCACCGGACCACATGAAAGTCGACCTAACAATTCTATACTTTCTATTTTATTGCATTCATACGAAGTTGTCACTGGACCACAGCGCGCAATTGAGGATTACTTTATAGGCGAATCGCATACGCCACCTCTAGGATCAGTGAAAAGCAGTGATGATGAAGGATCGCTGATAGCAGACGAAACAGGCGACAGATGGGCAAGAAAACGTCAAGCTGGTTTGAACCTGGATCAAATCGGTGCCCAATTGCACGAGAAGGACTCTCACTGTAAAAGGACATTCCTGATTGGATGTTTTTATTGAAAGCATTATCGTTTCCGTCTTTCAAAAAGATGTTGGCGGTGCTGAAAACGCAGTGATATTTAGATGCTACTGCTCGGTTTTTTATGTCTTTTTAACCTCTTTTAATCCTGCTTATTTTTCCTATAGAAGAAAGCTGATAATGGCGAGTTATTACGGGAATTGTGCTACATTTTCATGTTTCCATTTTTTTGATGGTCAGTTATGCACAGATTTTTATCTGAGTGATTCCTTTATATGAAGATAATCCCTTCGAAAAAAAGAACTAATCAAAACGGAGTAGGCACAATATTTTTGAGGAGTTGCATGAAATTTGTTTAGAACCATGTCCACACGCATCAATGCCCCATTATCACTCACTGTCTAGAGTGAAATTTCGTCTGTATATCTGAAAAGTCGGCAGTTATGGATTAATGAATATTACCATCTCAATCTTCCCAGAGAGCGAAGTTGAGGGACAGCTTTGTACAGCAAGTCCAACAATGCAAAAACAATGCTCGCCAAATCAGGGGAGCATTAGAAGAGTTTGCAGGAGGTAATTAGAAGAAACTTTTAGAAGAGCAGTTAAATTGTGTCAAAGATTAAGGTCGTTACTTCTTTGTACAAAATAGATTTTGGTGGGAACTGATCTTCAGTGGGAGGGGGGAGGAATATCTATGGCAAATCCGATGGTTCGTCGTTGGAATTCTTATTCTTGAGATGGGTAATGTAATCATTACTGAGGCAGTCACTTTTACTTATCAGCTAGGAAAGCGAGCATCCAATATTCTAGATAAAAACGGGCGATGAAGAATTTTTATGAGCTGAGGTTGTTATATCGGGTTTGCTACGGAAACGTCTCCTCGTTGCTCACTTAACATTGGGATTGGTGCATCGATTAGGTAACTATGAATGCATTCATGTTTCAATTAAAAATTTTGAGAATAGAAGGTCTCAGGCGCTTTTTGAGATATTTTTACTTCGTTTTTCTCTCTTTAAAATGTTGATTTTATGTATTCAGCTTACAAAAAACGTTATGTCGTGAATAAGGCAACATTTTTGATGATCGGCTAGAGGGATGTGTTGTCTATTGTGATCAAGATATAACGAAGTGTCTTTGCAGACAGATCGTGTGCAGTATGCTGGCTGGTTTGGTGTATCATTTGCGTGTTCATCTATCATACAATCTTCTCTAGGTGATTTTAAGTCAAACAAACTGAGTTCGTCCTTTGTGATGGTGTGACGAATTTCTTCCCTGTCGTTCCAGAAATTCATTGTATTGCTCCATCCTCTATTTATATCTCGATGCTGTTTACATTTCAGCTCGGAATACACGTTTTGAAAGAGTATACACGACCAGTCACTGCCGCCATGTGTACAGATGATGTGATGCAAACTGATCATGAATTTGATCGATTCATTTATTGCCACCGAGAAGAATCATACTGAGCAACCGGTGAGCTGTGAAGATTCACTACAAAAGGGGGAGGGGAAACGGGCTGGTGCATTGTTACTTTCTCTCAGTCACTTCTGTACCCTTAACTGAAAAAATGGAAACAACTGCGTTCTGGAAATCAGATAGTATTTAAGTTGTTAAGAACGGAGTGATAATAGACGAGTTGGTTGTATTTCTTATTTTGGTCATAGCATTTTTCAATCATCCGCGTACTTTGTGCATATGCTATAGGTTCATCCTGGATAATAGTTAGGAGAAAGTGTTGTTGGATAGGCTTTTGCAAATGCTTCAGATTTCAGGGTCATCTTATAACGGCAATTTGGGCTAAGTTTAGAAAACCCTGTGACAAGAGGTAGTTATGAAAAGTTATATATTAGTAAACATATTTAATTTCAGTGTCGTGATATGTTGTTCTGAACGATGGAGAATTATGTGCATAAATTCAAAGTTATTGCACAGTATCATGTACCGCTCTTGTTCAAAAGGAATGCAGGCTGTATCATAGGAGGTCGATTACGAACCGATGAGAAAAGCAGAGGTGTCTTTATTTGTAGATATTTTCCATTCATCGTGATTCTTATTTCGTTTAGAATATTTCGAATAAATGAGTTCCATATTGCTTATCTTCGTGAACAATTTAGTGGGGTTGGTGAGGTCAATTCTGTTTCTTATGAAATCGATTCAAAATTTGCATAATTTTTCACATCTCTTAAAAGGGTTGTTTTATCGCATGCTTTTTGGATGCCTTAATGGTTTCTTTATTAGTTTCATGTTGTAATTGGTGAAGGGTAGAGATGATGGTGAAAAGTTATTCAAATGTGATCAACAGTCATTTATGCGATTTAGGTGACTATCGTCGGTGAAGATCTTCACTCGAATATATCGGTGTGAATGTTTTCTTGAGTGGAGAGATCTTATAGTATTACAAAGGGGGTGATTGTCGATGTAACTTCTTATCCTGATAAGTTTATAAACAAGAGAAGAATTCATTACATTCAGTGAAATTGCATAGTGGTGCAAACATAATTGCGGCTACAAATTGCCGAAATCGATTTCGATATTAACAGTTGTGAACAAATGTCTAAATTTATCTGTTATCACCAGAGTTAATGGTAATAGCGGTAAAGTTAAATGCGATCACACCTGATCTCTTTTGATAACTTTCATAAATTTATGTGGTGAGTTTTTTAAGAAAGGCAATTCTTCCATTGATTGTAAATCAGATTTTGTACTATAAGGTACTGTCAATAATTTTAAGGTTTACAGCAAATTATTTGAAGAAAGCATCGGGCATGCCTACTTGCTCATACTTTTTTTGCTTTCTAAATGCAGCCACGGATTACTAGTTGTTTTCAGCAATCGCGCAGTGAAAAGCGGTTCTGGAGAAAAGGAGAAGGTTTATTTACTTTTGATCTTTTTGTCGTTTTAGGGTCGGATAGGCTAAGTTGTTGATGCGTTGATATCCCGGGAAGGAGAGAATGCAGTTGATTTGTCAGCTTCCTTCGACTAACCGCCTAGAGTGGCAACTGTTACAGTCGTTACACTCCGAAATGGACAATCTGGTTTTAATGATGGCGGTAATTCGTATTGAAGTGTGTTTCCGGTCACTGTTGACCTTGAGGTCGGTTGAGAGAGCAAAACTCTCCAAGAAAATGGCTGCTGTTCTCCTGGGATACGTGAGAGGGATCATTTGCACATCCTGAAATATCACAGTTACCTTTCATGAAGGACTTGTCGTCAGAAAAGCATCCACGAAGTCATACGCGAAGTGTTCGTACTAGAAAAAGTCGTCCTTGCGCGGTGCTTACAGCTATGAGGTATTAGGAGCACCCTGCGGGGACTGTGGTTTATGGCTAAGAGGTTATAAGCACTGCAGTATTGGTTAGCGAAACAGCACTTCTTTGAACTTAGCTCAGAAGGGATTTAAGTGTTGTTAGTTGAATGAGTGGGAAAAGGCGTACGTATGCGTGTTTCAAGTTAACGGAATTTTAAGGATAATATTTTGGAAAGAGGCACACCATTGAGGTTCATCTTGCCACTATCCTATCAGATATATAAGGGAGTCATCTTTTTCTTGTTGCAAGGACATCGCACTTCTTTGAGCTTCTTGAAGATTATATATTACTCGCTTTCCTGGCACTGTTTTCTCAAAAAGGGAATTCTTTGGAGCCAGTTTTTTCCCTTTTTTGCTGTTTGTTTTTTTCAATCGTGGAAGTTGCTTCGGTTTGCAACATTGAACGAGATGTCAACGCAGTGTTGGGTGCAGATAGCCCCACCGATGTCTGTGGCTGATGCGAAAAGCATGGTACGTGTCCTTGTGCAGGCGTGCAAGCATATCGTGCATGGTCTGAGAGATACGCATATCACCAACTGTAAGTCCGTTCAATTCGATTTCTTTATTCCATGAATATTTGTTAACTTTGCACTGCCCTCATTTCTTTAGATGAACGAGCACTCGTAACTGCTATTTCAATCCCATTATCGGAACTTGCTGAGACTCCTGTTTTGGTTTGATTTGAGAGTTTAACTGGGATGTTGACGCTTGTCTTTTTTTTTTGTTTTCAGTGAGTGTGTCACCAACACGGAAGATCGAGATAATGGAACGTCTGTTGCGTTAGGGACTTCGACGTCTTGACATCGTTCCTCTTCCTTCTAACCAGTACCACGTGCAATGCAAGGGTGATTCTTCTTTAAGGTTCACTGTTAATGGGATATAGTCTGAGATGAGCTGAGAATAATAGAATCCAAAGCCGAACAAATGCAGGAATAAAATCCGCTTTTGTTTTTGATCATCAGGTCAAAATTTTGGAACATTTGAGCTGATGTCCTGATTGTTCAGAGATTGCTTGAATTGGCATATTTTCTTGAAAAGAGTTAGATGAGTTTGCTATGTTTAGTGTCCATTAATGCGTTGGTATAATCCATGTGGAAAGGGGCAGCAAGCCAAGTGTTTGATCACACAGAGAGATGAGAATTATTTATCAGTTTATCGTGGTGATGTTTTTTGTGGATAAGGGTTACCTGTTCGGGTGATAATCGGCCTCATTGATGAGGTATCGAGTTCTGCGATCGACATGTCGATTGAAGCTATTGACAAATTGCTTAAGGTTGGTTCGTTATTCGTCACTATTTAAAGTGATGCATTTTTTCTACTTATAGCTGGTATACCCAGGAACTGGCGTGTAACCTACATGTTTGTCTTTTTCATTGTTTGTTTGTGGCACAGAATGAGTGTTTAACTGCATTCGGCAGAGGTGGATGATGGTGAATGAATAACTTTAATGATTTTAAGGAAGGTTTTGAGCTTTTTAGACAGAAATTTATATTTCCCTCACTCTCACTCATTTTCTGTGATCCGGGCATTCCGCTTATAAAATCACAAGCACAACAACTTTCCAAAAAGGTTGGTTTCCAAAGATTTTTTAGACTTTCCAAAAAAAGATTTTTTAAATCGTGGCTCGCAGAATTCTAGTCTGGTTATGCATTGTATAATAATTCTTTTCTAATTGAGAGGTAAGTGGAAGCTTCCTTACAATGTCAGGAATTTTACAGTCAAGTTATCAAAGATTGAGTGGATCAATTTACGTAGAAGAGATTCCAAAAATCTGAGACCCTTCGACGATCCTCCAGCAATACCTTCTGTATTTTAATTGCATTGCGGCTTAATTCCGTTTCGGATCTCTTTGGGTGTGACCTTTTCAGTTGCTTGGTCCGGGAATGCTTGTTCATTTTGCTCTATAGTCCTTCTATCCCACAATAACTTGTAGGTTGACGTCGATGAGAGCTTTCGGTGGATTATTTCCTATGGACGGAAGTGTCCTCATATATGAGGATCAAGGGGCACGCCATATTTCATAAACGATTGTTTTTCCCTACTTACACTCTCTCAAATTCCTCTCGTTATGGAAAATACCGAAGTCACTTTACTTTTTATGGATTCTCCACTCTTTCCTTCATGTTGCATCTCTGGGGTTTTGCAAGGAACTCATCAACTCAACCATTTTAGCGCTTAATTTTCTCGTACCGTTGCTTCAATAATGCTTTTTTTTCAGGAATTGTTTACTTATGTTTATACGCAGAATCCGCCTTTGTTCACGTTTTCGCTTTCGCAATCTCGAGAAAGTCGGTTTTCGAATGAGCTGATAATGATCTGCAGTGCCGAGGATAGAGAGTTGCTCCAACGTCCTAACTACAGCAGCAGCGCTTAGTGCACAGAATGAGACTCGTATCATTGCCTTATGGCGAGCAGCGATAAGTAAATGTTGCTGTTGCTATTTTCTGGAATCTCGTTCTCATAACGTTAATCCTTCAATTTATAACAGTTGATGATTGCGAAAAAGGTTTCAACTTCGAGGCTGAGATAAGTAGAGGTTTAAGTTTCGTTTACGTTTCCTCTTTCTTAGTGAATGCATGCTGCTTTTGGCACGGCGTAAGTTGCTGGCCTTTTTTTGAAGCAAGGCTGCACCTGTGAAGCTAGCTGCTGATCGTGACCCGGGGTCCTGAGTTGATAATGAAAGGTCGATTTCAGAAGCAGCTGTGGCGTGCTGCAGAGCTTCCTATGTAGCTCCTGACCAAAGCGAGCCGATGAATACATCGCCGAGGGAGGCTGAAGAAAGCGAGAGTGGTGTGGTGGTTATAAATGGCACGACCACATGCGTAGTTGGAGATACGGAAGCAACGTCGATGGAGCATGGGTCCGGTGCACCTACAGAACGGGACCGGCTGTTTGTAACAGCATTGAAATGCGTCACAAATGGCAACCAAAATATTCGGGGTACTGCGTTCACTACCATCAGAGAGGTGAGTTCTTTCAAGCCAGTAAGAGCACCTCGTTTTCGCAGTATTACTGGAATGTTCCCAGCACTTCTGTAGTGTTCACATTTTGCTGCTGATTGGCTCATTGTTCGATGTGGATTCCAGATTTCGCAGATCTTTGATTTCGAGTACTCTTTGAGGTGTAATTGAAGGATTTCGAACATTTTATTCTAATGCAATAATCCAATTTTCATATTTTCCACCTTCAATAAAAGTTAGAGCCGTATTGAGTGAAAAAATTTCAGCATTACTCTCCGCTCGAAAGTGAAACTTTTAAATTTTTTGCGAAAAAAACGGAGACTGAAATGTCTTATTTTATAGTTCTGCTCGCTTTCGATATGCTCCTAGCTTTACAGTGATTAAATCGGCAGCAAAGTAATTGACATAATGCTCCATGCGCCGATGTCTTGTGGGATAACATTATGAAGACTATTATTTTACACAGTTTCTTCATTGTTACTGCGTATTTTTTCACTATGGGGAGATTAATTAACGTACTGTTGCTTCCTGGTAACCCTACTCAAGACTGTGGACGGAAATGGGGTGTCAGAGGGAGTGTAACCCGGATTAGAGAGATCGGTAAACTAATCCCAACGGTTTATATTACATATGCAGTAGGTAGAAGCATTCTTGACTTTTTACCTTCCTCTTCGTGTGAAATGTTTCGATAACATATCGACGAAGTTATGAAAGTTTTCAGCGAACTGTTTTTGGAGGGATGAACTTCACGCGATCGGATTACCTGAAGGACATGGCGGTGTATGAATCACTTCGATGAAAATCAATTGAAAAAGTATGAGAAGTGCAAATGCCAGGAGCGATGAAAACCCTCTCTTTCCTTACATCGTCATTTATACCTTTTGTTTGAAGTTTGTACTCATGCTTGTTTTAGACTTTACCTTGAGGAACTTTCAGTTCTGGTACTTGTTCCAACTGCCACATTTCTGCGAGTGAATCGTCCTAGATGGTGGTTCACTTTTTTTGTTGATGGCAGTAAGTCGACTTATGTTAACACCCTGTTGTTGGAAGAGTCTGAAAAAGCGCATAATAAATCAATATGGCTGCTCAAAGTTGCATTTATCTCTGTGAATTACTCTATCGCTTGTACTCATTTCTTTCCTCATTGTTTTATATTCATAGGATATTTTCCTATACTTAGATTTGTAACACAACTACTTTATCTTTATTTATGTTTTTGTTGCATCTGTTGAACAAACAAATTTCTTGACGTTAGCAGTGCTCGTGAGTTGTATCATCGAGTCGCTCACATCGCCCAGCACTGCAATTTCCTTGTTGAGCATGATAAGTAAAATCACATTTGCAATATTCTACTGCTCCCGTACATCACTTGTTCGTTTTGCAGGAGTTCACTCGCACCTGGCTGTTAATTTACATCATTTGAACGCTTTGCGTTGATGTGGGAGGAGAAGACATATTCGGCTAACATTGGTAATGAGCCAAATGATATAACTGGTAGCTGTGATAAAATTGGATGCATGTTAATGCGTAGGTTCAGCAGATTTGTTAAATGCTCGCATGAAGCTTTTTTCGTTCATAGAGTAATAGAAGGAATATTGCGCTCTCTTACTCACGATTCGTTCTGCGGTCCATAGAAAATGCTCACAGCAGTAAACTCTAAGGGAGGAGTTGAATATTGTAGAATAAGCTGCATATCGCATTTGTCTTTGAGTATTACTTCAGTGGAGGGATTTTTGTTAACCATTTTTGAGATCATCAGAAATGGAATGTTATTTACCTCTAGGCGATGAAGTCCTGAACTCTGTAGGTTTAATGTTTTGGTGTAGTAAAAAAATTTTACCTGGATTAAAAGGAAGTTTATGGCTCATGAGGTAAAAGAAAGATTCATATTTTATACATTCCCTGAATCGTCTTCCCAAAATTTCACACGTACCTTTCTTACCGGTTCTGAACCGCAAATAAGCTTTTCTTTTACGTCGATAGCTTGATGGCGGAGTGCTTTTGCCAATGATATTATGGTGATCAGAAATATCACACTTCATTTGATCACCTCTGAAAGAATGAGAAAACGCTATAATTTAATATGCGCTTGCGAAAAAAATATCAATGGAAAAAGAAGGGGGTTTTAGAGTCAGGATCTCATCTCTTTTGATGTGATTAAATATTAGATATTTCGAATCGTGATAGTGCATAAAATATAATAAGTTGCTCTCTCAGCAACAACCAGCAAACTGTGCCAGCACAATAGTTTCTCTAATAGAAGCGAGCCGTACCTACTATCTCAAGCCACCAATTGAGTTGTCGTTGGCCGATCCGATCCACTTGCCGAACTCTTTGCCATTTTTACAGTGGTAAGTCTTTTGCTGTTTTCAGAATAATATCTATGGAGGGAGAGAGAGAAGGATGAGAGATTCAAAAGCCAGTGTCGTATTTTAACTCGCAACGGTAAGTATTGCAACTGAAGAAGAATGTTCTATGCTAGGAACGCTGTACGGACTTACAACCTATTCGGAATATGCTCAAGCGTAATTTTTCATTTAAGGTAGTCAACAGCAAACATTTAGTGCGATATAAGACGATGCATCACAAAGTTCTATTTGTAAAATAATATAAGTTCTATTTGTAAAATAATAACATCACAAAGTTCTATTTGTAAAATAAAACTGTTGGAATGGAACCACAATAAATAAGGAACAAGCGCTAAAAAAGAGTCGACAATGCAGCTTCGATGGCAAAATAAACTTACGGCAGCTTTAAAAGCTCAGTTATGATAGCCGTTTATGGTGTTCCGCACTATCGGTGCCATCTTATCACGAAATATTAGACGCCCTCTACTGTTTTTTGTAAACAAATTTATCGATGCATTTGAACACCGTCAGAATTAGGAAGTTGATCGTTACCTTTCATGTTAGCTGGAAACTGATCTTAAGGCAAGTTTTGAGTTGCAAGTTTTACATTTCTTCTGCAAATTTGCACAAATAATTTGCAAGTTTCTTTGCAAATCTCCATAATTTACAAATCTGGCTTCAGTGATTCATAGCCTTGAACTATGGCTGCGTACAAAGAAACAAATGCATACATATGCACTAATGCGAACCTGCTCATCGTTTGCATTGTAGATGCAAAATTTCGCAAGCATATTTACAACGATCGAGCATTTGCATATAGCAAGAAGAAATAAATGACATTATGCAAAATTTTTTGTATTCATTGCCTTGTATATTCATCTACATTTTACTTTTAAGTAGCGCATATGACAGCAATGTTTTTCAATGCGACAGTTAAAATGTTGGCTATGCGGTTAGTCGCCAAGTCCGACAATCTTGATGTGTGGCATTTCGTTCATCTGCTTTGTTAGATTTCTAACTTTTTATTCCTTGCCGATGCATTTCGGAATAATGAGAAATCGTGAGCTGATTGGGGGAGAGGAGCTAGGAGGTATTGAAATAAAGGAGACGCTGACCGCGTCAGGGTTACTTACGAAGAGCGCACTTCAAGCAGAACAGTCAGTGGTACCTCTGTGGACTTTCTTTCATCAAAGAATTTCAAAACGAACTGAATTATAGCATTTTGATGCCATTAAGGAAACACCCATCGTTTTGTAGATTGTCAAAATTATATGGTCATTTAGAAGGAAGTTTCTTAGTTCCGTATATTGCTAAACTCCGTCATACAATCTTCTCCCCCTACCCTCCACCTGCACCTTTTCCCCTCAACCTCAACCTCTCGCTATCTATTTAATGACCACGGCTACAGCAGTCATTATGAATTCCTCATGAATAGGTAGGCAGCGTTGATGTTCATCATGTGCTAAAATAGTCGAAATATTTTATACAAATCCTGAGCTGTATTTCCGCTGTATTTGTCATTTTATGTGGAGAAAAATTGCTTCGATGATGGAATCGTTTTTCGGAATGTGATGAAACGATGGGTGCACAATTCGTTAATTCCTGGTCGCTTCATCTCTAGGTAAATTAATTTTGCAATTACGAAATTCGTCGAATTTTTTCGAGTAGTGAATAGCGAAATTGCTGAAATAAATACGAATTAAAATTTTCACTGAGTTTTATTTGAATAACATTGAGAAAATTGACTTAAGATTTAATTGTTTGTCAATGTGGCATTAATTAAGTACTATAGGAATTCACCTAAGATATGATGACAGTTCATTTTCTAAGTAAAGAAATTTTGTACGGAACACGCTTGCATGCTAAAGATTACAGTTTTTTTGCGGCTAGAGAGGACCGTCTCTCTCGCTGTCTTGTCCACGGCCGCGTGAACTCAAATTACAAAACAATTCAAGCAACTATGAGAAATGACATATTCAGGTCTTAAGTGAGCTAGGTGCATATATAAATATAACTGAGTGGTGCATTTGAATATCTGCTGAAAGTCGTAATAATTGTCATATGCTCATTATTATGAGATAGTCAAATGCGATGAACTCAAGTATGACAAATTCTCATTTATATGAGTGATATTTCAGTTTAGGTGGAAATTTCTTGCGAAAAATGAAATGGAAATTTTCCATTTCCATGATAATCTTGGTGATAACAGCGAGTGTCTTGCTAATATAAAAGCCACAACGACTGAACTCTTTTATAATTTCCTCTCGACGACAATTATCGGCTATTACACAACAACAGCCTCTATCGATATATAATCAAGCATTTTATCACCTCCATTCAACAGATTTCATCGATGAACGCGTTATAATCGTTGTAACGCTAAGTTATAGAAGGTTTATTCGAATGCCTGATATGATAAAGTTGGTAGTTTTGATTTCCTCTTCTATCTGTTTATTCATGTATGTGTTGTGCGCAAGAGTATTTGCACGCTTATTCGAAAGCCGTTCATCAATTCGCTGATGAATCCATCGGTTGTTCATTGCGTTAGAGTGGCGCAAATAGCCGGTACTATATGAATTTTGACGATTGAAATATTTGGTTGAATAGCATACTATTATTTTCAAGTTGGCTGATGTATTCAAGCCTGGCTTTGCTATGAAGAGCTAGATGAAGTAGTTGTGCAAAATTCACTTTATGCGAATATTTTGTGGAGCCGCCATAAGTTCATAGATGTTGGCGGCAGGTAGGGTGGAAATTCAACTGCTCATTTTTAATGAAAATAAGGATTTGTGATTTGAGAAAAAACAGGTTCTTTTCATTTCTAAATCGCTTGGGTTTTTTCTTCTAAACTAGTCCGTCATTTGAAAACAAAGGTCGCCTTCATAGCAGTATATAGAGAATTTCCGACGCTGTTTTTCCTGATATCTCGACTGAGACGATGTATGGGGGTAAACTGAGAATGTCGAAGAGTAGGCGGAGGCATTGTTCGAACATGATTTTGCATTTCTGGGTGGCAAAAATCTCACTGCATCATATAAAATGTCTCTCGAGTCGTTCTGAGGTAGGAGGGAGGGGTGGGATAGACCAAATGTCCCCTTCGACACGTTAATGCTGCATATATTTTGAGCACCTATGTTGAAAAAAGAAACTCTTATTTCAAGATTCGTCATCGTAGCTGGATATCATTGATTGTATTGCTCACAAATTCACCTATATTATTAGATTTTCAGGCTCTCAGAAACGTTGATACATGTTTGGAAGCTAGCTTGGCTAGTTATCGAGGATGGCAAACAAATTAGCGACTCAGTTCATCGTATTCTACGGCGCTCGAATCTTTCCTATTGTTATTTGGCTGTTGAACGAGACAGAAATCTTCCAGATAATATTTACTCGCCATAATTTTTTATAATGCTAGCACTGTAAGACATCTGAAAGTTCGAGTGAAGGGTGTGTCATTGGGACGACCTAAGCGAATCGTATTTAATTTCACCAAAAAATTTATTGGAGCTATATTATTGGTTACTCTTCGAGAGCTTATTAAGAAGAAGGCTCCCAATTCCTCGACTTGAATGTAAACGAGCAACAAGAATGCACGCCATTTCGCAGTATGAATTGCCAGTATAGATATGGAAGAAAATAATTGAAAGGTTATGTGAGTATCTACCAAACATGGAAATAACTGGATAGGTGCACAGATGAAAACCGATAAAAACATTTCGTTCACTCTGTAATCAGCCTACCGAATTTGCGTATCCTTATGGTTTCGAAAATGTTTCCACAGGTAGCTCCACTAATTGATGAAGTATCATCTCATATTTATCAATCCATAGCTCGCGGATGGATAGCTCGTCAGTTTGCTTCGCAATTGATTCCGCAATATTTCGCGATTTCTCGAATCGTGCAGTCGTTTATTTCGCCAATTTTGATAACACTTATGACATTCGAATTTTCGACAGATTTATTCGAAAAGTGAAAACAACAGGCGTTTGGGCAGTTGGTGAGCGAATTTCGCTATTAATTTTTGCAATGTTAGGTTGTTTTGTCGTTAGAATACAGTTCAATTGAAATGTGTGCAGTGGTCTCGAAAAAAACTTTAAGGATGTGAAACATCAAATATTGTTTACTGATACTTGAATATGTATAAACTAACCTATAATCGATCACAATAGTCAAAATACTGAAAAGAATTGAATGAAACTGTCAAAGCTGTTTCGCTAGAGGAGGTCAACTGGCTCACATATATTGCCGCATGGCTACCCAGTTTTGAAGTGAAGAATTCAGCACTGCTTCCACCTTACATAGGAAGCGATCGAGAGGAGTAGAGAACTAAACGAAAGATGGTGCAAATGACCATCGTTTTTATAATATGAATTTCAGGTGCTGTCACCAATTTGCTTTTGGAAGCTCCATCAGTAAACGAAGAAGGCAAAGTGAATGGATGGCTAACAAAACATGCTCCAGGTCGAAGTTGGGCATTTGATATGGCCGGTTTCGCAATCAATCCAGAATTACTCTTACGAGCGCAGAAGTATGTTTCAGCGTTGATCGTTCTCTTTATAGTTAAGCGGTTTCCAATTATCATTGCTGCCTCACAACTTAGATGTTTGAAATATTCTTGAGAAGTTATTGAAGGGTCGAATGTTTGATACAATATCTATTTGAGAAAATCAGCTTGAGGAGTGGAATTGTTTTCCTTAGTATCGTCGTTGTGCTGAGTAATTTTAAAAATAGCAAAAATATAATATTTTCACTATTTTTTTAACACCTAGATGGTTGCAGTCCTACTGATTATCTAAGTGTTATTGTAGTAAGTACTTTTTTTTCAAAGACTTTTGTGATCTAAGCAGTGAATGCAATCGTTTAGCTGAGCGATTGTTCTTCGATAACATACATGCAGCTAATTCTTGTACGGTACTATTGCATCGATGAAATAAACACAAAATTCGAAGAATCACTTTGCCTTTTATGGGACATATTTCAAAATTGGAACCACACTGCACCAGTCGGCGGCACTTACAAGTACTCTTCTCCACTAACATATGCGTAAAAGCGTGGATTCGTAACATGCTGCAATAGTTTCTTCTCGAAAAGTTTGATGAGTTTGGAGAACTTGAGCACCTGCCGCCTAGATGAAATTCATGAATATATAGAGAGTGCGAATGCGCTTGGATCGAGAAGCAAAACTGCATCCCAATTGTGAATATAAGCTAAAGTTTCTTTTTCTACAGTCAGCGCGAGTTTAACTTCATGCATAAGAAAGGTGTGACAAGAACCTTGTTTTCTATCAACGCTGCACATAACGAAAGAACATTCACAAGCATTTCGCTATAACGAAAGTCCGCGCGATACCCTCGTATGGCATACAGAATCCACGCATCATATTCACAGGAAATATTCCAGAACAAACTATGAATATCTTTTGAATGTATGAATCGATTGAATGTGTAGTTGTATGCAAGAATCATTGGTTTTGCCGATCTATTTGTATATCTGTTAGAGTTGAATGCAGCGTTCCATATATGCAAATTGTACAATATTTTGTTGTTGAATATTAAGTTGGTCTGGTCCAATGGTCACATTTCCATCAAAGCAGAATCAGGGTAGAACAACTTTTATACTTGTGAAATTTTCAGTAATAGAGTAACATGGAAGTTTAGTTGAATATTTTATTCACACATCATTTGATCTTTGAAGTTTGTTGTTGAATATTTTTTTATGGCATTTATTTTTGTTTGGTTTTCCATTGATACTGTTTCATTTTTATGAGCTGTTATAACTGGCGGCTGCAGCATGAGGAGGTCCGAGTATAGACAGAGGGCAGGAGCCAATAGTCGTATGTCGGTGCCGATTTGTGAGAGAATAAACGAGATAGAAATAGGAGTTTATGGGGAAGCATCAAACACAAGTAGAACCAAAGGAATCTAAATGGGCCGAAAGTTTATTTCTAGAGGCTCCAAATATCGCGTGGGGCGGCACAATAGCACATAGGTCTTCTAATCATATTACGTGAGTAATAATAAACGTAAATCGACTAAATGAGTAAATGTGATCGCTTTGGTGTTGGAACATAAGTAGAGATGTTGGATTAGCTCTTCGGTATCATCCACAATATAAATCTTTTCTTATTCAAACAAATGAAACGAACCTTCTAGACTAGTTTAGAATTGTTTAGAATTTCGACGTTTCAAACGATGTGAATTTCCCTAGACGTTTTGCTACCCCTTCCCCGCTTCCAAAAATAAGTTGCTCGAAGAGCACGGACGAGTAAGGTATCCCCCCCTCCCCTCCCCATCCCTTCGCAGAGAAGCTGGATTGCGCTTAACAGTCGGCCTCCTACTGATCCCTATTTGATCCCTACAACATTCATATCAAAGCAGTCGAGACGTTTCTATAGGAGATAGGATGATAATCTTTGCAATATCCTCTTTAGATTTATAAGTAATTCCAAATGTGATGTGCAAACAATCCTACTACAGGCTATTTGAATATGTCCTTTTCTGTTTTAAAGGTTATCAATTGTTTCGACAAGTTTCAGTCTCAAATGATTTAATAATTTAATAATTTCGTTTTCATGTTATTAGAGTGTGAAATAAACTTTCACTTGATGTAGTCTCAGCGCCTATTATCTTTGCATTCACTGCTCGCTTTAGATATTTCCATCTCAGAAAAACCTAGGAACTTGTGCCTAATTGACGCCGGCATTTCGATCATAGTCATCAAGTATTTTACTTCTTCTTCAGTTTCTTCATTTTTAATGCTCTGATTATTTCCTCTATTTTGTTTGTGAAATGGGGATTCCACACTAAGATGTATCTATTTGATCATGCTTCTGCCAGCAGCATTTCACGGGTCCGTAATTTCCAACTTAGGAGAAGATATCCAAGTGGTGGGGTTTATTGTTGCAACAAAAATGGCGAATGCAATGGCCACGATAATCAATCACAAGGTAAGTTACGAGGCTTTTTGCGATGGCCGAGGTGAGACTTATCGTTGAGTATGTTAGAAAAATGTAAATTTTTTGTGCAAAAAAAGGGGTAAATATTAGAGTCATAAACGCTTCTATGCTCATTGCGTCGTATTGTGTTCGTTTGTTCATTTATTATGAAGTGTAATTTATCTAATGCCCACTTTGATGTGTTTTCTCATTGCCAATTACTTTTTTATAATCTTCGAGACGGAAAAGTCAATGGAAAATGAATTTCATTTGGTAGAACATGCAACAACTTTAAAATGTTGGAAAAAAGCCGATTATTAAAAGAGTTTATGGTAAAAGAAAGGCGCTGTAAGAGCTGAGGCACATTTGAAGTATTGGAGAAAAGCCAATTCTTAAAAGACATTGCGCTGCAAGAGAAACGCTGCAAGAGGCGAGGCATCTTTAAAGTATTGGAACAAAGCCAATTTTTGGATGACGTAACGGTAGAAGAACAGCCTTTGTTCAATTTTTTTTATTTTTTAAGTAATCTAAAAATTCATCAGCTGGTCGTATCGACACCTGACACAGCCAGCGTGAAAACTTGTACGATAAAAACGTTATCTGAAGCTGTAATAGTGATTAGAAATGAACCATAACCAACGGATATATTGACACCCACTACGAGCGGCTGGTGCTAAGTTTTCAAAAAAATGCTTGTTTCATAAGAATATAATAATTAATTGAGCATATCTATGCATTGGGTTTACCTTTATAAAGCTTTCAAGCATTTAGCAAAAACCTGTTTACTAATTTGTTGTCTTTACACCATTGTTATTACGCAGCTCTCCATAGAAAGTTTCAGCTCACATCACAGGATGCCCTGTCAATATGTAATACTTTTCACTTAAAACCTTTACAGTGGTCTCAGATTTTTGTTTTTATTAGTGAACGAACAACAAGGAAATGTTTTCGAGCCAGAATTTTTCTTTATTCTCCTCAACATCGCGTATTTGTATCAGGTGAATCATCTAGTTGAAAATTTGGCTGCTTCCACGTTTCTATTCATTTCTTAAATTTTCTCTCCTCTTATTTTCTTCTCACCTTCGAGGGCGTTGGTCATTTTTCCGTCATTTGATCCGTTGTGATAGAATGCGTTATTGTACTGCGTGCCCCGAAATCTCCATACCTAGACGAGCAGAGAAATTCTTTCTATTGCAAGATGATTAGCACGTTTGCACTACTGCTAAACGTTTCTTTTTTCGTTCAGTGATGCGCTAACCCCTAGGGCTCTAAATAAGCGAAAAATGAGCGACGCTGCATTCAAAAGTGCTCCCGACCGAACATTCGTTCGCATTTCATTCCTTCACCGTTATCTGTTCGGTAGCATTCGATTTCGGTGGATCTTTTCTCTGTGTACAAATAGGAAAGCGAGGCCGGCTGCGCATATTTAGCAGAGATAGATCCACTCAAACATGCAGTGTTCTGTATCGCTGTACCACACTCATTGACAAATTACTTTTAGAGGAGGTGGTAGCTATGAATTCGAGTTGAATTTTATTTGGTTATATGCGCAGCTAGCGGTTATCTTCTTGCCTCCGTTCTATATATGAATGGTCCCGTTATCGTAGAATGTTAATATTGTACGATTTTATTTTATGTTACTTTATATTATAATACTCATTGTTATGTTGTATTATATTATATTATTATTTTATATTATATTATTTTATATTATACTTCATATTTTATACTATTTTATATTATATTTCATATTGTATATTATATTTCATACCTTATATTATTACGCTTATTGTCATTACGCTTATTAGTTTTTCTAGAAACCATAAGATTTCGAGCAAAAAACCCAAAAGGAACATTGGCGTAGTCGAATTGTTATGCTGATAGCAAGCCTGATTTGATAGCAGCTGGGCGTATAATAGCTTATTCATTTGAAATAAATAAGCATCAATTACATTTCCTGTCTTCCTCACTTTCACATTAAATAAACCTTGCAGCATTTTTTTTCCATTAACTTCGCTTCACTTCTTCTGGTAGCCTCTTCTGCAATCTCGTTTGTTCAATTGTATTTAGGGACTGAACTTCACATATTCCAGAATATGTTCGTGTTGTAAACAGAGTTAGAACTTGACAAATAATAAAAAATAAACGAGTAAGATTATGTGCTAGAGATGTTGACAGTGACATACGTTTTTTGGCAACTAAATCGTTGAGAGCAACTGGTCGCACAATTATTCTAATAAGCAAGGAAATAATCGAAAAGAGAAACAATACTTAAAAATACGCGTTCCTGAGCAAATGGCCATGTATGCATATTTCCCGGTTGGGAATTCGTTTCCGTACTCGTTGGGAATCGTGAATTTTGTAGTATCTTGACTAATTCATCTATTCCTTGGTTTGCATTAAATGGTCTCATATTCTGTTAGCTCGTTGATGTTGTTTGTATCGAAGTTTAATGACGGAATTGATAACTGTAGAAGCGAAATTCTTGATCGTCGCAATTGCTTCAAAATTTTCACTTAAACAGTGAAGTTAATTTATAGCTGGCACGTTCAAGCTGAAGCACGATATCGAGAGTGCATCCGCAGACAGCGATATCACGAGAGCACATGTAACGCGCACAGTGGTTACACAGTAATTTTGGCGCTTCCGGAGGTGGCGCGACTGTTCTTATCGGGTAGGCTTGCTAAGTTTTTCGACAAAACTTTCATGATCCGTTTTTCCAGTTCACGGCGGCCTCTTTTCCAGGACTTGTGGCTCCTAATATCCGGATCTATGCTAGAATATATGACAACTTATCTTACGGCTCCCTGCCATAGTCCTCACTATTTCCGAGCAGGATGCCTAATTCCGCACATCCCAGTAGCTACGATGGGACTTGCAGGATCCGCTTCCTTTTTGTGCCATTTTTATAAAATTCAGGAGGATCCTTACCTTGACCAGTGAGTACAGATGTCGTGGAGGAATGAATAAAATAAATTTTGGTGCGTTTATGCTTCGCAATATCCGAAAGTTCTAAGCTGTGCAGTTCATGGGGCAGTGAACAGGATATCAAGAGAATGCTCAGCTTTTTGCTCTTTCTAACATTTCTACAAAACGAACGCTTTTGGCAATTTAGTAATTTTACATTATAATGGCCTCAAACTTTCAGATTACAATGTTATTTTATTTCCCACGTTTTTGAGCGTTGTACGTTATTTCATTGAGTATCCCTCTTCTCAAATATTACTTCAGTAAGTAGCCTCTTCCTCCAGTTACTTCAGTAAGTGGACTTTCGTACCGATTACTTCATTAAGTCATAGCAGTACTCATAGCAACTCTTAAAGAAGTAGTTGTAGCAATTTCTCACAATAACTGGTCCATTTTCTTGTTCTCATAGTTAGAATGGCTTTATGATGGATTTTATAGCGTCTTAAATAAGAGCACAAAATATAACCTATATGTAAGCGATTGTAGACCGTTTCATGAAAGTTCTAAAAAGAGCTGTGACAGCCTTTAAAGCGATTCATATAATTGTCATCATAACTTTCAATAGTACTGCATCTTATGTTCATTTCAGTAGTATCTTTTAGGGTAACTCTTACAGTTATGTTTACTACGTCGGTTATTGTATTATTAGCGATTTCACGATTGATCTCCGAATAGCACTGAAAGTAGCCGTATAATCTTTATATTAGTCAATGCTTTGTAGTGTATAAGACCGAATTAAAATTACCTTCCTGCGATTATTTATAGTATGAAGGATTGCTTGTTAGCATAGGGAGGGAGGATTTCGAGAAGAAGATGAGACAGACGATTTCATGAATAAAGATGTAATTTTTTAACTAACTGGAATGTTATAAGTTGAGCACTTATATGATACAATATGTAGCACAGATTACACAGAATACTGTACAACTCTTGTTGAACCTACGGGCTTGCAGGAGCAATGCAGTGGTCGACTTGAGCGATAATGACTTTAACCAAGATAACGTCCTATAGCAGGAGTGAAATCTGCCTCGAGTCCGTTTATATGGCTGCGCTGTTCTTCATCTCTAATGGTACTGTTTTAGCGATTCTTTTAAAGCTCTGTAGGTGAGAAGTAGGAAGATTTCTGTTAACTGTTTGCTTTGCCTTGTTGTCTAGAATTTCGGTTTGTTCAAATATATGTTCCTTGTTACCTGTTGGCAGATGTGCAAAGCATTTTGCTGTCGAGTAGCAGGGGCCTTATTTATTTTATATGACATGTGATGTGTTCATCAAAGTCTGTGGGCGGAATAGGGACGTGATTGAAATCGACGGATTACTTTAAGTTGTCTATCTCGTCATGAGGAATTCAGAATTGAGATTGTTCCCGAGTGTACCTTAAAACGTTTCGTGAAATCTTATGATAGAGGTTGAATGGACCGTCATAGGCAACGAGATAATCATGCACAGTTGTGTGTCGCCGCTAATTTATGAGTAAATGATTACTGTAGGCCTGAATGAAGTATGAATACTTTGAAGTCAATACACGGCAACTTTTTAGCAGAAATTATATTTTTCTCGGATGTGATCTAGTTTACTGTTCAAATTTCTTGATTAGCCACTTGAGAAGTGAGTAATTTCTGAGGAGTTTTACACCCTCAGGCTCCGAAATGTGAGACATATCTTTTTGTGAGAGGAAGTGTTGGTTTGCTGCTCATTGAAAGATTATGATCTATTTCTTTCTTATCAGACGCTCAGATATGCTTATATAAGCGGTGAGGTAGGATGTTGGGCCTGTTGCAGACTTCTCAAGTAGCATAAAGTGTGTTAATGGTTTTGCGGTTCTATAATCGGTGAGCTTAGATTGGGATCGTAGCGACCTACCAGGTTGGTTTGTGTCTTGCATGTGAAAGTCATGTTGATTTATTTAGTATTGTGCCTGCTTGTTTGCTTAAGCATCGCTGTTTCAGGTATTATATGTGCCGCTGGTGGTGAGGAAATGATTGGAGGTGATTGTTTCTGTCGGTTTGGTGGCGCACACGGATCCTAGATATGCGATAACTGAGGAATGAAAGCGCTCTACTTGCTTCTCATAAGGTGCGTCAGTTTTTAAGAAGCAATAGCGAAATGAGAAAAATATGAGCTACGAGGGTGAGTAATTGGTGGGGGACTTTGTAGTGCCTCAACGCCTGCTTCTATAGTTTGAAGTAAGCAAGATCGATCCTAAAGCAGACCGAAGCGAGCGAGCCCTTTTAGTCCAACAACTCACACAAAACCTCCCCTTCCCCCATCTATTTTATAATCATTTCTGAGCTACGTCGAAGTATTTTTATCGCGCCAAGTTGACTTCTTACATTCATGCAATCTTAGAAATACCGGGGTTCTTGCGGGTTTCTCTGCATGAGGCGAACAACATAGTAGATGTTATGGTTGTTCCAAATCTTATACTCCGTATTCTTGATTCCATATTCTAATCCAAATTTATATTCTGAATCAATTCAAGGGTCGCAGAAATTGTCACCCCTACCTCTCTGATATACTTTTCTGGGCGATACTGAAATATTCTTTTCTTACCGTAAATAGCCATTCTTTCACTCAGTTAAAGCAAACTGAAATTGGTTGTTACGTTCATGCATTCTCAAAAATAACTTGGTACCTGCAGATTCGTCTCCATGAGGGTGACAAGAGGAGAGGAATAAGAGGTATCAGGAGGATCTTTCGTTCAGTGCACGTTCAGCTAACGTTCTTCAGCTACTGTTTTGTTGGCCATAGAGGTGTGCTGCACATCTTGTTTGAAAGGTGCTATCGTAAGGTGTGTATTAATTCTGTAGCGTTCGGATATGATCGGATTGAACTTTTTTATGAGTGTATCAACTAATATGCAATAACTGTTCAACAAATAGATTTTGTGTTTGCGATGAAAATTTGATGCGAAGTGGGAATGTTTTCAGATTTTCTTCTATGTTGCGAATTATGTAGTACCGACCGAGACCATAACCCATCTCCAAGTCGACGGGACCTGATGGACGGTGAACATCGACTGCGTCTTTATTGTTAGTTGCTGCATTTGCGTTGTTTTCACTGTGGGTGTGATTAATCAAGGCATTGTGGCTTCCTGATAAGCCTATGCAAGACAGTGAACAGAAATAGGATTTCATATTGTCTGTAGCCTGAGTTAGAGGGATCGGTAAACGAATACCAGCGGTTTATATGGCACATGCACTAGGTAGAAGCATTCTTATCTTTTTACCTCCCTGTTCACGTGAAACGTTTCGATTACATACCGATGAAGTCACGAAAGTTTTCAGCGAACTATTTTTGGGGCGATGAAGTTCAGGCGATCGGATTGCCTGGAGGACATTGTGGTGTATGAACCACTCCGATGAAGATCGATTGAAAATTTTTGAGAAGTACAGTTGCACGGAGCGATGAATAATCCTGTCTTCCCTTACATCTTCAGTTATACCTTTTGTTTGAAGTTTGTATTCATGCTTGTTTCGAAGTTCTCTTAAGCAGCTTTCAGTTGTGATACTCCATCTAATTGCCACATTTCTGCGGGTGAATCGTCCTAGATGGTGGTTCTTTTTTTTGATGGCAATAAATCGACTTATATCAATATCATTGTTGGGAGAATTTAAAACATGCAGAATAAATCAATATGGCTGCTCAAGGTACATTTATCCCTGTGAATAATTCTATCGCTTGTACTCATTTCTTTCCTCATTGTTTTATATTCATAGGATATTTTTCCTATACTTAGATTTGTAACACAACTACGGTATGTTTGTTTATGTTGTTCTTGTGTGTGTTAAACTAACAAATTTATCGGTGTTAGCAGTGCGCGTGAGTTGTATCACTGGATCGCTCACATCGCCCAGCACTGCAATTTCTTTGTTATAAATCGACTTATATCAATATCATTGTTGGGAGAATTTAAAACATGCAGAATAAATCAATATGGCTGCTCAAGGTACATTTATCCCTGTGAATAATTCTATCGCTTGTACTCATTTCTTTCCTCATTGTTTTATATTCATAGGATATTTTTCCTATACTTAGATTTGTAACACAACTACGGTATGTTTGTTTATGTTGTTCTTGTGTGTGTTAAACTAACAAATTTATCGGTGTTAGCAGTGCGCGTGAGTTGTATCACTGGATCGCTCACATCGCCCAGCACTGCAATTTCTTTGTTGATGTTTTCTTTATTCGATATATGCCATAAGTTTGGCGTATGCTGTTATTATGTTCGATGTTGTGGGATAACTGGAAATGGTGTAGAGCTTTCGAAGTTGGATTCAGGCAAACATTGAGGGCTTGTGAAACCGAAAATTTTCATGTTTTGCTTGAGCTTTCGAAGATAGTAGCTTGTAAATGTGAAGGGATTTATGCAGATGTTTGTACGTTGGTTTATTCAAGTGGGATTACTGAATGTCGTAGATATGGTGAGGAAGCGGTACGTTCGCGTCAATTTTTTATGATTTGATTTCCTAATATTGGACATTATTTTTGATCTATCTAATTGTCTATTGTTTGTAAATGTATATTGAGCTCTTTTTGTAATCCTCTCTATTTTTTTGTTTCTTTTTGAAGTTCCCGTCAAATGTCCGTTTCATCTACTTACCTGTTTCATTTTATTTTTGTTGATCATTTTTAATACGACATCAAAAGCAACCGATGTTGTTGTTATGGGAATTCGTTGCAACGGAGGCGATGGAGATCCATCCCTATCTTCTTTGTTTGCGAAGTTTCTTTTTTATCCGTTGGTTTCGTTTCAGTTTGTGAGATTAGAAGTGGTAAGTTATGGTTTCAAATAACTGATTAATGATGCTCGCAGTGTTTTGAAAGGATGGTTTGCGGGGTAATGGAAATTTCGGGTTTTTTTTGAGGATTACTTTGCAAATGACAATATTTTTTGAGGAAAGGATGATCTCCTGGAATGGTGGTGGTGGGATAGATGATGTGAAGATCAGTTTGAAGCGCGGTAACGCTTCCTAGGCACTGTAACTCCACTTAGGTAAGCAGAAGTCAAGGTAAGTATTAGAATTTCTCCAATGCGCTCCTCGGTGGTGGCACTGTTCAAGCGGTTACCATGTCAGATCCGTACAAGAGGGTGGTTGGCTGAACGCATTTGCAGGTGAAATGCAAACTCTGCGGCATAGGGTCATCATGATTGCGGAGCCAGGATAACCTAAATTTGCGAGGAGATAACTTGATGTGTTTTTCGCGGAACTTTTCAGCGAGGGTAGGAAAAGGTTTAGAGATTTATGCAAAAATGGTCTAGATTATTTGAAGGTGATATGTTTGCGAGTATACTGAGGAAATTTTTTCTAGAAGTGCTAAGCAATAGTAGGAGATATATCGGCAATGAAAATAGCGCACAATTAGAAAAATTTTCACGGATCACATTATTTGAAGATTTTGAGAAAATTGCAAGCAGAACCTAATGAAGTTTTGGCAACTTTTCTCCCCTCTTCTCTCCCCGTCCATCCTGTAATCCAGTGCATCATTACTTTTGTTCTGGCTACGGTATTCTGAACGTGCACTGAAATGGTGGAGCGTTTATATGTTGTAAACTGGCTGAATTCCCAAGCAATCAGTCTTCTTGGGCGAGAGATTGATTCTTGGGAATTGCAAGCGAGATTACAAGATAGAATGCTCCTTGTCACACTTTTCAGACATCAAAAATATGAATTCTTGAAATTGGAGAGGGAGGAGGGAAAAGGGGGACGTACCATGTTACTATGACAGGGTATATGACCAGACTTCTGTGAGGTAATCCATCCCATCTGGTGTCACCTATCGTCTCTATTGGACCTTATCCTACTTGTACGAATCTAGAATAGTAACGCTGCGAGGTATGCATTGCCCCTCCAAATGCGTTCAATGACCTATACTGTGGTTGACATGTTGCTACATATCAGAGACGCTGCCACGAGATGAGTATGTGAGAATTCCAATGTCGTCTATGACTTCCGTTTTCCTAAATGCGGCAATAGTGTCAGTGCCTATGAAATGTTTTTCGTGTAAAAAGGGGTAGCGCGCTTCAGTTTTGCGTGGAGAGTTGTGCTCTGTGCTTAGCGTGGATGCGTGGGTGCTTATGTTTATAAGCGTGGGCGTTTTGCGGTTATGCCCAGATACTTTACTACACCGATTTGATGTGTTTGAGCGCGCATGCGTGCATTATATATATATATATATATATATATATAT
>QEWY01003676.1:14435-28160 GCA_006503575.1 Baylisascaris schroederi
ATCCGTATATTCGTAGAGTAGCAATTCGTCTGATGCATTTATTTGTTTGAATAATTCCTTCAAAACTTTTCTGCTCATTTACTTCGATTATTTTTCGTTGCTTGCTGCATTATTGCCGTAATCGGTCCTCAAATTTCATTTTTAGCGATTTCGCTTGGATACTTGGATTATTTGCACAACGAGTCATTAATAATGAATAAAGGCTTATTGAGGCGAATAACCTCCACTCAAAAGTTTCTCTTGCAATAGCATTTAAAAACTAGCTACAATTTATATGAAGTGTACTATAATTAAGTTTTCTTGTGTCACAATTATCAGAATTAAATTGAAACATCAATTGTTTCCCTTAGTATTAGAAAAATTTAACAAATGAAATAGGTTAGAATAGTGAGCGTTAAGTAGTGACCACATACTATCAGAGATATGCGCTTGTAAAGACCTCATAATGATATATTTCTCTCACTGCGATTCGTTAGTTTTATTTGGCCGCCTAAAATCCCTGTTGGACCGAGTAAAATGGTTGCATCACCATGGTGTTCGTTTGCGTTGATGATTAGTGAAGGAGGTCGGTGTTGCGAAAGGGCACTTCCGTTCGCCGATCACCTGTGCTTAAATTGTGCTCGACATTGTGCATCTTCTCAACGCGTGCTGCTTTCTGTATGCAGCACATCGTCGACAATTCCACTGTTTTACCTTTCAGGCTGAAAAAAAGCACATGGTCAAAAGACTTGACTATAAGCTGGCTGTGGTTCATGTAGCTCTCCGACCTTCTACTTTCGTCTTGCCTCAAATATCAGTGAGATTAGAATCTAAAGTATGCAAAGCCGTGAATGCCACAATTCATTTCAGTCGATACATATATTTTGAACGTTAGAAATGAAGATCGATTAGTAATTTTAGTGAGCAGTTCACAGATTATCCAAGAACACATTATAGCGGCGCAATGTTTGTACGTACTCTGGATGTGCTGTGTGTTTAGTGTATGTTAGATGAATGCGTGCATGTGCTTCTCTATACCTTAAAGATATGTTCCACTGCTTTGTCTAGTTGCCATTAAAGATTGGTAGTGCACCAATGCTCAATTCCTGCATAGATTTCAAAGGTTTATAGTTTTTGTGCTGATGTAAAAGTGATTCGCTGTGGGAGAGGATCAATTATAAAGTATTATGGTGTTAGAATTAAGGATATATGAGGTTAGAGTTTTTATTTCCCTTTGATAGGTAAATTTTATCAGTCTTGATATGTTTTTCTAAATTGGCAAAATTTCGAAGGTTATGGAAGTATTACTTTTTTGTGTGCGTTTATCTCTCTCTATCTCTCTATTTCCCTATCCCTTTGTCTGTTCTCATCCTTCGTGGAATTTAATGAGTGAATCGCAATTATTACAGAATGGATGCGTAAGCCTAGTTTGGGTGATTTCCTGAAAATTCATTCATGTGTTCATGGCTTTAGCCATTTTTTTTAATCGCCTCAGCCTTTTTTCATTCTTGAAGGTATTCGATTGCAATGTGGCCAACGAATGAATTTTTTACGAATTGCGTTTGTTGCAAAATGTAAATTGGAACTTGTATTATGAGAAGCAAGCTTCATCCTCTAAACTTGCTCTTGTAAATCGTCTGTTCCGTGGCTTATTTCTTTGTGGTAAATACCCACCCTCCTCTCCTCCTCATACCTCCCCCTCCCCCCCACTTTTGGAAGACTTCGCTCGTCAAGAAGCATTAAAGTCTCGCATCTTTTATTAGAACGTAGCAGTGATTTTTGAATTTTTGGAAGTAACTAAAGGTATAGAATCAAGCTGCATTGACGTTTTAGGAAGTTTGCAAGGAATTCTGAATTCTTGACGTTTGTTGTAATTTGGTAGTCCTTGTGATGCTTGATGCTATAGATTAGAGGCAATACTTTTTTGGTGAAGCTTTTCAAAAGATATCCTTTGTGAAACGCTGTTAAGATGCTAGATATTGGTCTCTCGGTAGCAGTCGAGATGGTAGGGTTACTGGTGGTTTGCCTTTTATTTCATTATTTTACAAACGAACACATATTGTGATTTGTCATCTAGGGCAATCACCTTTTATTTGTATTGGCTTTGCTATGGATTATTGCGATCCTTTTTTCAGGATGAACTCTTGGAATCTCCTTACACTGGGACGAATTTCTTCGCGCGTTCTGACATCGAATCAAAAGCGTCGCCTATTATTAGTGACGTTCAATGGAGAGCGGCGAATGTGCAAATTTTTTTCCCATTATAAATGTCTATATGGTTTATTTTGTTGCAAGATATAAATTATACTAAAATAGTCATGAACGTTTGATACGGATTTCGCGTGGTTAGACAAGACTGGATGTACTTTCTTAATTAGTGATATCGTTCTACTCATAATTATATATCCCGTTCTCTTTTACTTATTATCGTTGTCGAAAGTGTCTGAAATTCTCTGAAGTCCGAACTATAAGATTTGTTGTTTCTTTGCATGTCTTATAGGTGTCGCTGAGAAGTGTCCAATGTCTTCGATCTTCCATGCATAAAAAAGGTTAATATAATATTTACTTTTACTCCAAAACAGACAAATTCGGCTGTTATAGTAGTAGGAATTTGATAAGTTTACATGAAACAATGTGTTGATTAATGGTTGCTATGAGACATAAATAAATGAGTTAATTGAATTGAATGCAAAGAGGAGGAGATAACTTTATGAGCTTATCTCCAATCTCCTTGGCTGTACTATTCGAAGCATCTACCTGTTGCTTACTCCATATTGTTGCTTTAAATTGCAACTACTTTTTCCTTTATTAAACCATTGTATTATCGTATTGCTTAGCCAAAATCAGCCAATATCGTATACGTTGCTAAGGGTGTCAGGGTTGACGTTTTCAGTGTCAGTTTTTGAGCTCAAATTGTAGTAAACAGTATCATCTACCTGGCAACACCGAATTTTGGTCCCGGGGTTGTAGGTTCACAAGATTGGTAGAGGGTAATTGCAAGGTTTTGTAAGATGTTTTGATGGATTGTCCGAATTGGCAGTGGTTTCGATGGAATTCTTTCTTGATGTTTGAATCGTGTCTTAAATTTACTACTTCCAAAGAGCTTGCAGAGGGTAATGCGAGTGTGTTCGTAAAAAAGTACAATGATTGGTGATCTCCTAATGATTTTAGGAAGGAAAGGGCAGTTACAGTTTAAGGCAACAGTATAAGTTGAGTGATAAATAGGTGCAATTTGGCCATTGTTTCATTCATCTTTTTCATTACAGCTCATGAACTTGTTCATGAACAGGTTGTTCAGTGTAAAGTCGATGAATTTATAAACATAGTTTAGCAGTTACTTGCAATTTCTTGCTCTTTCGATGAAGTGACATCAGAAAATTGCGGAAGTTGAAGTGAGGACGTCAATTTTGGAGGGAATCTGGGTTGTTAAGTTGATCGCAACTCTGTGGTTACAGGTCGGAAGTGTGAATTGTGGGAATTTTCCTTTTCTTATTCAGGACATGCTACTTTATTTCCTTCACTTCTTCGGTATCCCTATCTATCTCCTCTCTCTGCCTTTCTCTTACTTAAATTTGGAGCGGTGTTTTATGTAAAAAAAAAGCCATTATGAGTGTCGCAACATGAAAGAAATCATACATAATCCAAATGTTATCAGAAGGCTATAATCTGAGATCGTCTAAATTTGTACACACCGACTGTATTATTATCAATGATTTACACCTCTTCGTGCGGAGAGAGCATTACAAGCGAGGTTAAGAGGAGAGCGGGGCTAGGCGAGAGGAGTGCACTTTCGTGGTCTTTCGGGGCCACCAGAAAGGCTCTTTTAGCTTGTCTATGGAACACCCTTGAAGTTCATTCAAGCTGCCCCAAAATTTCTATCAAATTTCTTGTCGCGATATTTACCGCTTCATGTTCAGAAATTTAGATTAATATGAACAGTTATGCCACCTCAGTTTTATTTTTTCTGGAAGACATTTCCAAGAAGTGGTACACGATTCAAGCCTGCATTTAAAGAAAAATGAAGAGGCAATTTAGCGGAGAGATCTCAAAACCAAATTTTCAGATGACATGGAATATGTTCTCAGAACCCACATTCGGGCAGTAAGAGCTCATATTCCAGAGGCTTTACGAATTAGGAAACTGTGCATCGAGAAATGTCCCATAAGTGCTATTTATTTTCATTATTCATTTATTTTTTTCATTCATTAGCAAAGCTGCTCCTCAATCACAGTTTTGTACATATAAGTCTTCTACAATTTAACACCAAAATCTTTCATTTTGCAGCGAATTTATCTTATTTATTATTGAACTGTTTCCTTTAGCGGCGAATTCTCCTTTAGCACCGAAATCATTTGGCATCGAATTCTTCCATTTTGCACCAAAATCTTTCATTTAGCAATGCATTAGGTGCATGATTTGCTCATAGCTGAGTGCAGGGCGCAGGCGACCTATATCAGAGTGCATGGTGCAATCGACAGCTAAGACATTTTGTGCCCATGTCATCTGACAACTAACACATAGGCAAATTGCTAATAGTATTGCAGATGAATTTATGTGATTCAGCTTCATCGGTTGTCTTCTGCAAGCATATGAATAGTGTGCATTCATTCTCTACGCTTACTTTTGCACTTAAGGGGGCGCGATCGACCGTGTTAAATGTGGAAATGATGTTTGTATATCGTTATTATGCTGTCTATGTTGCATTAGTGTATGCACTAACCAAATCTTTGCATGCACGATCCGCATTCATTCGCACGCTTTTCATGCCTTTTTTGTTTGAAGTCATTTGCTCATTCAAAACATTACAACAATATTAGCATACCTGTGCGGCTAAGTACAAAGGTAGCATCATCGATATAACATATGATGTGATCGGCGTATGTATTCCATCTTTTTCTACGCTTTAATATAATTTACATTTCGTTAAATTTATTACTCTCATATTCCTCCCCTCTGCTCTTTTAAACATTTGAAAAAGGAAATAACTCCTTCCTCATTTAATTCTCTCTCCAATTCCGTTGAAAAATAGACGAAAAAAAATATCTCATAGAAAGTTATATTTCGAGATTGCATATAAATGAGCGCTAAAATGATGCATAAATTGGTGAATATTTCTGAATTGTCAATTATAAAACGCAAATAATGATTCATCCCTCCGAACAAACGCCAAAAAGATTTGTTACTAATTCGGCTTTGTATTTTTATCTTATCAACTTGTTACTGAGTGATATTGATATCTTTGTTGCGGAATATGCGACGAACGTTTTAGAGAATCACTTATGAAACTGGAAGCGTTGAATTTTAACTCATTGTACATCTATATTTGCGAGCTTTTGAATTTTAAAGGTTCCGTCTCTTCATGAATGCTATACGGTAGGAAAGCTCTACGATACTAGATGACTCAATGACGGGATGGGTTGTCAATTATAGCGCTCGATAAATATTTCAGTAGTAAATCTGTTATCCGTGGAATGTTTTTTGGAGCCAGCCATCTCCTGTGCGGTGGAATGAAGTGTTTAAAAATGTCATTGGTGAAGATTGCTGCAGTGGCCATAGCTATAATGCTATCACTTACATCAATATCGTTTATGATCACAGTAGTTCGGGAATGTGAGTGACATCGTTAAAAAACGTTTTAAAAAAGTAGCAGACAGTTGGCAAGAGGACATTTCTAAGATGCATGCCTCATTTGTCAGAAATTCCCGTATGAAAAACTTGCCACCCTGATATTTCTCTCAACTTTCAGGTCTAACAGCAGCGCGGATCGGTGGAGGTTTATGTGTTGGCTTTTTTAGAGATGTGACAGCTTTGCGTAGATTGAGGAATATACTCTAAAACATTTAACGTCAATAAAGTTGCAATTTGAATGTTGGCTGAGTGAGTTTGAATATTCTCAGTTTCAGAGCTGAGTTTTTCAGTTACTTTGCTAGCATCAAGTTTCGTCTATCCATGTATTAGATTCTGTACATTTATTTTTGCTTGAGGTGCGGCGGAAAAGATGGTGCGACAAACTCAAGTAGGAAGTAGATGTGGTTCAATCACCGAATCGCCTTAAATTAAACTCTGATGATTTGAAATTTTACAAGAGTCGAGGAAATGATGCAAATGCATATGTGCTTTAGTAGAACGATAGGTATTAGCGAATCAAAGATAGCGTAAGATCTATGCACTAATATTACAGCTGTAGTTATGCGTTCACATGGCCGTTAGCCAGTTATTTCTGTTGTTCAGTAGTGCTTACCCGATCGGCTTCTCGTTCACCTATTAAGCCCTTATCTGCAAGGATCCCTCAGCGGCGCCCAGTTCAGAGTGAAAATAATTCGGCGATTAGAAGTCGTTAAGAGGGTCGGAAGTCAAAAAAAAAAAGATTGTTGAGGGTCGGAGTAGATTGAAGAACCTAAGGGAAGACAGTTACGTCAAATTTATGCCTGTGCACGCCTGTTGAGATCACTGCTTTTCTACGTTTTGCCTACTATTATGAATTTGGGTTTTGCAACCTGTTTGCGCCTGTTCTCTCCCTCCCCCCCTTCCCGCGCGAACAGTGAATGATTCCTCGGCTTTCCTAATCGTGAACCTCGAGGCAAGGAGTAAAGAGCCCATGGTTGCTCCGTGGAGACTATTTTGAACGCATAAAGTTTTTGGGTAAGTGAAAACTAACAATAAATGCACGCTTACTGGTATTCCGGTAAGAAGTCGAGTAAGCCAGTTGGTTTTCTTTCTTGAAATTTGCTAGTAGATATTTGCCCCACTCTTTTATTCCAGGTTTGCTGGGATGTATTTTGAGAAGATTCTGAAAAGATCTAATGTCTGTGCATGGATTCGAAATATTCAACTTGCCTTTTCTTTGTTAGTTTTACTTCATATTATTTAACATAGGTAACATTTTATATTGCCAAAATGTGGTGTTGTTCTGACTGTATGATTATAGTACTTTGCGTTAACTCTATGAAATGCATTGTTATATATAATTTTTCGATTGCATGTTTTTTAAAATTTTGAGCAAAGATTTTCTGCTCAAGTATATTCCAAATATTTACAGGTTATATGAACATTTTAATCAATTCTTTAATTAGCTCCACTTTTTGACTTTATTTGGCACTCTTCTCCTAACATTTTTTTAATGTAATAAAAAAACTCAATTTTCACCCTCAAATAGGAAAAATTGCCGGACCGGGAAAATAATTATTGATTGTTTAGCTAGAAAACTCAATAAAGCTGTGCGCAGAACTGAAAATTCTGCAGATATCTTTTTGCGCTGAACCCGTATTGCTTATGGTTGGATGTTTGTTGCTAAGTAATGAGGAAGACCATATTTTACTGGGCTAATAATGTTGGTCGTTCAAGGTTTTTCTTATCGATGCAGTTGTTCCTATCCAACGTTATATGTGAGGGGATGATTTGAAGATAATAGAAAGGTATTCGAAAGCGGACTTCTGGTTGATTTCGACATCGTCGTATGAGGCATGATAGTGATATCGTCATTAGGTGTTCTGAAAGTTGTTGTTGTTATCAAGCATTGCGATAATATCCTCAAGGCATTCGCTACTTCAGTAGCAATCGTAGTCGTTTGTATTGCCTCATCGATCCTTGCTTTCCGACCCACATTTTTGATCATCGTAGGTGCGGCTTTAGTGATCGGTGCTGTTTTCGAATGACGATCATATAAGAGAGTCGGCTGCTTATGCTTTAGCTTAGCTATTTTCTATTCAATTATTGATTTGCTTATTTCGATACTTCGGTGTTTCACCGAATTGAAATTTAAATTATTTCTGAGACCTATAATTGTTTTCTTCTGTTGCATTATTGCCATGATGACGCCATCTTTAACGGATCCGGAAATTAATCTCAGTATTTATTGTCAAATATTGATTGCATTGTTAATGATATTCGTTTTCGCACATATCCCGTTGATTAGTTTGTTTTAAAAGAATATTTTATTTATGCATCAAATTGATGATTTTAAATGTCGTGCTTGATTTCGATTTTGTAAATGCTCACATTGTATCTCGTTACGATCACTAACGTTGGAAATGAATCGCTTAGATTGACTAAACCCAAAAATTGGCATTTCCCTTAAAACTTCTGGATAACATATGGGCAATTTTATATTTATTTAACGCATTATAAATTCGACGGACAAACTTTCAGACGGCAGAATTGCACTTGTTTTTTCTGCTAGTAGTCGCAATCTTAGTGATCATATTTCCGATCCGCTGTATTAACAATTTGGATTAATCTCTTATCTCTCTTTTCATTAAAAAACAACAGATTTACGCCTGAGTTTAATAAATACCTGTAGAAACTGCAAAGTAAAATGCAGTGATGAGCTTTAGTGACAGTCTGTTTGATGTATTGCTTTATAATTCATTCATTGTGCTTGCAATCATAGGTGCAATTTTACCTTGATTGGAACATCCAATTGGAAACGTTTCTTTGCTGTCTTCGTTGTTCACCTCTCACTGATCCTGAAACGATGTGATATTTTATACGTTTTAATATTCAACGCAAATCACAACAGCCGTCATTTCTGCAGTTATCGCTAGAGCATAGATCAATAAAATACATGCCAGAGATGGCAGAGAATGGTTTCGGGCCTCTCCAATACAGTAGGCGTAGCCATTCTTCTTGTCTTTCGAGACGGGATTTCGAAATTTCATGAAAACAGACTGGGAAATAGTGACCCTCGAGAATTTTCTTGATAATTTTCGAGGGGAACATGGACCTTTATAATTCTGGAAATGTAACAGTTTTTCTAGAGAGATTCAAGGACAAATATTCTAAGGGAAGCAAAAAAGTGAGGGCTCACAGTGATGTCAAAGTTCCGTGGTAATTGCATCGAAACTTTTCATCCTTGGCTCCAGAAATCTTCTAACGCAGCATAATATTGGAATAGCAAATGAGCAGTGCAAATATCAGCATTGTCTAAGGGTGCATTATGCTCGCTTGTTGTGCTTGAATCTGCTATATATTGTTTATTCCTTATTGTTTTTTTATCTCTTATTTCGTTTGTGTGATCTATTTGGTCCGCTATTGCGATACGATACGAATCGGTTAATGGGTGACTGTGTCTTGTCCTATTTAAGTGTTGTGATAGCTTTAATTTGGTCATTAGTCGATTACCATTCACTCATTTAGCACGTTTATTTTTTCATTATTTTGCACTTGTCACGTCTTACTCTAAGTGATATTTATTCATGCAATTTATTTGTTTTCTACTAGACGACTGTCGAGAATCCGTTCCAATAAGTAAAGGCTTTGCTGCTGACATGGACTTTGGTATTTTATTAAGGTTTTATGCTATTCCTACTATAATACTCTTGCATCCCTCGATTATATGGGCAAGCATCCATCATGTGAGGTGCGGCCTTTAAAGGTGAATTTCTGGATCTAATCTCAAAACGGGCGAGCATACATGGTCCTAGCAGCGGAAGTTGAACCTGAGAATGTTATCTGTGTTGTGCAAGAGTTGTGCCGCTTGCATAAGGGATTCCCAGTGGATGCACATTGAACAGTATTGCGGTAAATGCCGAACTTCGTTGTGCGTCGTTCCCTTCCACCAAAAGATGTACACTGCATAGAGCATCACAGGCCGGCACATTTCACCTCAGTGTCATTGCGCGCAGTATCCACCACCGTTCTGCGTTTCGGCGATTCTGCCAAAGGATACAATGGTAATGCATCCTTATGCGGAGAGAGTCGTGGATGGCTTTCGACATTATAAATCCTCCTCATGATGTATAACAATAGTTATGCGAGAGGCCATTCTAAAGAAAAGCTTTGTTAGGAGGGGCTTCATATGCACTCCGTTGAACTTCGTTCATCTCAACACATCGAAGAAACGCACACCACCCATGATCAAGATTAATATCACTTCAAATGTCGGAGCAGCCGATTATCGATCTGCCAAAGATAGCCTATACATATACACGGATGGTACGACGTATCGTCTTCACAACGTGTCAAGGAATGCACGAAAACTAGAAAAACAAAGGAACAGCGGCATTGTGGGTCGAATTGTTTATGTTTCCACTGCAGTTGAAATTAGCATACAACGCGAATATTACTGCCATCTATAAGACCAATTCTTAGTGTGTGGATACACGCAATCTACAAACTTAGGCAGTTCCTGAGATGTACAGTCATTTCCTGTCGAGCGTTTTCGAGCTTATCTTCGGACTTGTAGTTCTTCTGGATAATGAGATGGGGCCGGCGGCTATTGACCTGTTCTAGACTACTGATATTTGTGATAATAATTTTGGTGGTTTGGAGAGATTTAATTTCGTTCTAGTTGGTTGATTTTGTTAGGAAATAGAACATCGAGACGTGTCACGTAATTTATAGCTGAAAATTGCTTCTGATTCCTATGGGTTAAACATGAACTCGTCGAGTCATTCAAATTAGCAATGTTCTAATAGCTTGTTGTCTCATAATTTTTGAGAACACCAATTCAACAAAGCATTCCATTTCAAAGCAGAACATTCCCGACCTCAGATTCTCTTTCAGCTGTTAACTGATTCGTTGTTGCAAACGTCTGAAGACTATTCGAGGAGGAAAGGACCAATTCCGTGGCAAATACGCAATAAGCGTGTTATAGTCCCATGTAGTAATGGGCTGGTACATCTTCCTTGTTGAACGTCATACGTGCAGGCATGCTTTTTGGTTTTGAGTTGCTGTGAAGTAATAAATGAAGAAAGAGAAAAACCGGAGGGAGACCAGCCAATGGACCAATATATCCGTTCCTTCCGCTTTCTGTTTTTGAAATTTTTCGTGGCGCACGGTCAGTGGGAGGGGGACGGCTGATCGCACCTCTCCTCCTCACAAGACGGGCCATTGAGGGACAGGTCAGCGACTTGTCTGTTCTCTGGATCCGGGTAAGTGGGTACACAAAGGGTAAGAACCGTACTAAATGGTTAGAACGCGAAGGATGAAGGAAGTGAAGCAACGATGAGCAAATTTACTGTCCACCATCTCAAGTCTCTCAAACATAGATGCATAAACTTTCAACGGTACATCATACTGTTGAATCATCGCCTGATCCTCAACGGTAAGTCTGTGTGCACTTAAAGCTGTGATGGATGGAAAGATGATTCATTGTACTGGATAGTTCGAGCACCTCTAAATTGCGCAAGACACTCCCTAAGGCTGCAAAAATGTCTAGAAACTTTGGTGCCTAGTGGCGCGCATGCTTCGGCTGCGTGACCGATCAAACTCAACTATACAAGAATGAGGATGCCTAAATGTGGCATCATGCGGTGTCTTGGGGTAGGTCAGCTTTCTTGAACAGACGAAAACATTACATCAACGAGCACGTTAAGAACGTAACGAAGGGAGTCATTAAGCATAAAAGCATTTATTGCTGAAGGAAGCATTTAGCAAACATTTAGCAAATAAAACACAATTTGCGGTCGTGCAAAATTGCAGGTAATCTGCATAAGAATAAACGAAATGATCCCATTGCAGATCAATAAAAGTAGACAAATGCCTAACGTGACCGAGGAAACACAAAAATCCCGTAGAAAGACTCGGTGGAGAAAATTGCTCAAATCAACTGATTGCATAAAGTTTGAAGCAAAAAGAGTACCAAGAGCATTCGCAGAGGTGCACTCACAATCACCGTTTGAACAAGTGAGAGACAAATCATTGCCATAAGTTCTGCCGGTTATTCGTTCCTCTACATTAAATGCTCTAAATCCGTGACTCTGCTTCAATATGCGTACTTCAAGCTGGGGAGGCGTATGCGCTGCTTGCCTTTGAGCAAAGGATTTACGAGAACGCTTATATTGAGTAATAGTATTCTTGTTTCAGGATGCGGGTTAAGCTCAAGCACAAGACTCCACTGCCCACCAACTACAGATTTCGTTGTTCTTACTTTCAGAAATCTTTTTTCTCAACTTTTTCGTTTTCAAAGCTTCTTGTCTCACATAGCATCAACAACAGTTCCCTCAATACAACTTTTCTCACCGGAGAAAACTCCCAGAAACTTCCGGGAAAATGACCAACCCTTTCACTGACAGTTCCCTTTTCCCAGAATGAAACTCGACAGATACCGTATTGCCGTACCCAGAGGTCGCGTTCTACGTTCTGTTATGGTGCGCTATAAGAACCAGTAGTAGTCTTACAGAACCCATTGGTTGGGATTATATATCAACGTCATTCTTTAATCTTTGGCGCAGAAAAAAATTTGATGTTTAGCGAACTACTCTCAGAATTGATAGAATGGTTTGCAATGTTTGGGAGGCTCAGAAACGGTTTGATGATTTGTTTCGCGCAGGGACTGCCCTTGAACGGATCCTTAACCAGCAGGAGTAATCTATCACGGAGTACAATCATTTACGATTTAATTTTTTTTTTCAGTAGCAGATGAATATAAAAGCAGCTGTTTGAAGAACAAAATTAGAACAAGTTTATAGTACTAATTTTGTTAAATTCTACGTATCATTCGTCATAGTTGGTTGATGTCACATCCAGCGAAGTACGAATTTCCGAAATTTTATTACTTATGAATGGGTCAAAAAAGAGTTGAACCTCAACTATGGCAGGAAATTTGAATCGCCCTAATTGACAACTACTTTTTTAACCGAATAAAACATTGATGAAGAAGAATCGGATCGCTTTAAGTGTTTTTGATTTCTCCCAGATGAAGGAAATTACCAAGACGTTAGGATTCGTCGACCGAAAAGACTGGAACGTCCAAACAAAAGTTGAAATTCATCAAATGTGATTTGTTGGTGATAGTTTGCACTTAACAAATTGATCCTTGGAGAAAGCAATGGTTACTCATATTAGACTAAACTTTTCATTTCTCTTATGACGACGACACGCAATTGTATTCTGCTTATCGAGACGGATGCGAGCAACATGCTGAAAGCTACAATACCATTGATGCTTGAGAAAAAGTCGAATTGGTGCGTGGAATTACTATCAATGCCTCATTTAATTGTCGATTAGCTTGCATTTTGGTTATGACGTTAGTTAAATCGCCCTCTCACTCCATCCCCCACCCCTCTCCCCTTATCCCCCTCATCCTCTTATGTAGCTGAGAAAGTGATACAAACTGTAGGTATTGTTTGTGCTTGTGCTACTTACAACTTATAATACAAATGAATAGAGATGACGCTCGCTATATCCTTCATATAAAGGTGTTGTCCTAGACTTATTAGTTACAGGACGAAAGAATTGAATGAATAGCACTGCAATTGCATCCAAAAACTTCAACAATCTAGATAACATGCAACACAAAATCGTTCCATTTCACTAGCTATTTACCAATGATGAATTATCACCGGCTTGGCATACATTCCAACCCCCTCCCTCATTCCTCCTTGAATCAAAGTTCTATAAATGGTCCTAACAGCCCTACTATACAAGGACTGCGATCATACAACTATAAAGGTTTCTAGGTTAACGATTACAACACTGCAGACGACTAATCATCGCCGACAGTACTGTAAACTAGGTCATCCTAAACAGTACTGTAAATCAGGTTATCGATAAAAAGTACTGTAAACTAGGCCATCCTTCACAGTACTGTAAAGAAAGTAATCGTTAACAATATTGTAGAGCAAAAAGCAATGCAAGAAATTGATATAAACAAGAGCGCCACACCTGTGAAAGATATACACCATATAATCTGCGGGAACAAATGAAAATAATAGAAACAAAATAAATGAAACGATTCGGTCACATGGTGAAAATCAGTGCTGAACAAACATTAAGAAGCAAGATAGGTTAACTTCCCTTTCCTTA
>QEWY01003683.1:0-13503 GCA_006503575.1 Baylisascaris schroederi
GACTCTTACAGAAATTACTTGACGTAATGTCTGTAATAGCGGGCTGCCATACCTGAGCTCCGGATGGTTGGGTGAGAGGTAGAACTGTGTGCAAATATCTGCAACGTGGCAAAAGTTGTTTTTTTTTACCAAGTCGCAACAGAACACCATTATGTGTAATGCAATAGTGGTGCCACTATTTGAATCGACCTTTTAATAATGGTTCCATTATTGCATTAGACATATTTGAAATGTTCTGTGGAAATACGATGAGAACGCTGCAAAGATTTGTTCAATTTCGTCAGTAATCGATGTGATATAGCATTCACGTACTAAATCTTATTCGCCCAAATGCAAACACAAATTCTTTTACACCAAAGTGGTAATAATAAATCAGCGAGTAGAAGAATAAAGAGTGTTTGCTGGGATGATGCACTATTTGAATGCAAATTCGGCGATATTTTCGGTGTTAACTCACCACAAAACACAAGATGTTTGCTTTCAGTTGTTGTTGTGACCGCGAGGATATGCGGTCAACTCGAAGTGCTCCCACTTGCTATAAATGAGCAGCAACGAGGGTTTGTGGATTTCAATGTGTTTCGATTCTAAACATTGAGGATTTAAACAATAACACTGATAAAACATTGAAAGTACTGATTAAACTGTTTCTTTGCATAGAGATGATTGCTTGGAAATGTGATTACTAATGAGATCACTTGAATCATGTCGGACATATGTAGACCTATAAAAACTATTGTATATAATAGGAATATACGAGTGGGTGCACAATTTCGAATTGATCTCTATCGATTTGCAATTGGAGCTTACCTCGAACTAAGTTCGATGTAAACTAATCGTTGTTACTTTTTCGATCATGAAAAAATCAGTTGTATTACGACACAGAAGTAAAACTCTTAATCTAAAGAAGAACCGATCGTCACTATATGCGCTATTCTATACGATCCAATTGACGCAGTCACTTCATAACTATCAGCAAATAATGAAATTCAAATCTCACCTCAATCAGCTGTTGTTACGTTTCTGCGCTTGACAGCTGCGAAATGAAAATCTGATTGATGAAAATGCGAAATTGCCTGTATATTGTTTGTCTCTTCACTCGTAAATTCTGCAATTGCAGCCCCGATGGTTCGTGAGCTGAAATTAAATGATAGCAACATAGACATACACATACACATACATATACACATACATGAGTATGATATTGCCAACAATGCGATTAGCATATGCCATTTTGTTAAATCTTTGAAAATAATAGTTCACTCGCACACACTCTTACTTGTGGCATGAGGACGAACAGTTAAAATCTAGAGTAACATCAAAGGTACAATTCCGTGATCTCTTCGAGGAAAATCACATCGCATCCTATCACAGACACACAGATTGAGATATGACATTTCGATGCTTAGAGCCTCATAGATGTGCGAATTTGCACCCAAATACAGCGGCGAGTCATGTGCGGCTATTCCGGACAGTTTTTTTTGCATCATTCGGCCTCATCACAAATGAACTCGACGTATGTTCTCACCCGCAGATTTTCATCATACTGACTAATTAGTTGATCTATGTCTAACTGCTTCAAATTGCTCACGTTGAATTTGCAAACTCGCGATGTGTTCTACTTTTTTAGTAGATATCCTCTACATTACGACTAGTTGAGTAGGGGGTTAAAGGTACATGTTTCGTAAGACTTCTGAAGTATCTAAGAGAGATCCCAACTTAAGATGGAGACGAGGAATGGAAGGCGGCATTTCTTACGGCGCACGAAGTAATCAGATTGGGTGCGAAATAAGTAAGAGACGCCATTCGTGAAGAAGGAAGTTATGGAGGAAAAGTAGAGGGAGCGAAAGTAGGGTCAGAAGGCAGCAGGGAGCGCACGTTCCTCAGATGTGTTGAAGCTGAGGACGGCACCTCCATCTAAGATATTAGCTCACGAGATCAATCCTCCCGTAATCTTTTTTCCCTATCTTCCGGCTCCATTCTCCGGCAGATGGGAGAAAGATGGATCATCTTTCATGTTACCGTTGACCACGTCATGCGTTGTTCTAATTGGCAAGGAGGAGGAAAGCCAATTCGTGTCTTATTTGAACTGGTCATTTCGCATCGTCGAACAATCGTTCGATACAAACATGACAAACGTCGTTTTTTATCGATATTTTACCATTTTCACAACTGCCACGCGAATTTCCTTGGCAGAGGTACTCTCCACTTGAGTGGACGTCCATTGAGTAGGATCTACGCGCAGCTAGCTAAATACGAGATAGTTATAGCAACGAGGAAGAGGATGAACCCATTCGAAAACATGAATCTTATAGCTTCTTACTCTTGACTAATGCATATTAATTTCCTGCCAAAAGTTGAGATTTAAATTGTCTTCCTCTTTACAAAAATCAGAGGACCGTGAATGTTCGGGAAGGTGATCTTGTGCCTTCGGTTTTTGAACGGAAGATTTTCACAGGCTGATCGCCGGGATACCTATGCTTGTGCTCTTATTGATGGGAAGAAATTTATGAAGCCGTAAATGACATGATGGTCTGCGTAGCATTTAATGATCCATAATTTCTTTTTTTTGTGATAGAAGAAACTCACTGATCAACTAGAACCGTTGAAATAAGTTTCTAAAGTGGTTTCACGTGACACTACTACTCTGACCGGAATCATAAGCGAAAACAATCTTTCGGTAGTTCACCAGCTTCTCAATTTTCAATAGACTTAGACAAACCTAAATATCAACATTCCTTAAATTTTTTTGTGCCTTAGTTTAAACCTAAGTGACAGAAATCACCCATTCTGCCATAAAGGATAAGCCTTGCAGTCAATATTCAGTAGCGGACCAATTTGAGTTTCCTTCCTTTCAATATTGAGAAGGAAAGACGCGTAATCGGCCCAGCTGACAGTCTTTGTTGTTGCAGTAATTCGAATAAGTTGAATGGCTACGTTCCATTTCGACCACAATTTGTAAACTACGAGATCGCGATTAGATTTCAAATCTTTCAGAAAGCATAGCCAGTTTGCAATATTGCATATGCAATGATGCACTACCGAGCAGAGACACTCATCAACGCAAAGAAAAATAGGCGCAGACAGGGAATCCCCATTCTAAACTAAGCAACCGAACATCTGTAGAAATACATAGTACTCGATGTTCTGTCGATGTACTATGATTTGCATATGTTGGGTGTAATTTTGCTTCTATATTTCAACTTTAATATGTGAATTGAATGCGATGGTCGAAGCGATCTTTTCTTCCACTTTGCCTAATAATTTAAATAACGGTCGTTGCTTTCTATGCTCTAGAATGAGAAAGTAAAGAAATTTGGATTATTTTCTTCAGCATGAAAGAGTCAAGTCTAAAAAATATTCGAGCAATAAGACAGTGAATTTTGCTAACAACGTGGATATTTTCACGAAAGAACAAAGGCCGGCCAATTGTAAGCGCGACAGCCTTTGAAATGATTCATAAATACTTAGTTAGCATTAAACATCTTGAGAAATCGGCTGGATCAACTTCGGCTGCGTCTTCTTTGCATCGTCATCAAATAAGATCACCAATTGTATGGGTTAATGAACAAAGATAAATGATTTGATATTATCGTCCAAAATCGAATTTTTTAAGAGAGGTTCGGGGGAAGGGGTGAAGAGAAGCTTGAACTAAGAGCTTCGACCCCTTTTACATTGTAAGCGTTAAAAATTCTTTAGGTAGATAAAGAACTCATGGAACAAGGGTTGTTGATAGGTGAAGATGCTCGACTGATCGATGGGGATGCGACTGTTGTCAATTTCAAGGTTCTGTGGCCATGAAATTCTTGTGAAGGCTACCGCTGTAACTGCAGAAGCAACATACTCATTTTCCAGTTTCCGTTTCCTTCATAATCGACTGTAACTGGAAAAAAAGTGAAAAAATTAAAATAAAAACTAAAAATAAAAACTAAAACTAAAACTTAAAACTGAAACTAAAACTAAAACTAAAAGTAAAACAGAAAGNATATATATATATGAACTAAAAAAACTAAAGTTGAATATATATATATATGCACACACATATAAGAACTGAAAAGAAAACTAAAAGTCAAACAAAAACTGAAACCAAAACTAAAAAGCTGAAACTAAAATAAAAACTAAAAAACTAAAAGAACAACTAAAAGCAGAACTTAAACTAAAACCAAAATGAAAACTGGAACTAAAAAAACTAAAATTAAAATAAAAACTTAAAAAACTGAAATGAAAACTAAAATAAAACTAAAAAAATTCAAAGAAGAACTAGAAAAACTAAAACAGATAAAAAAAACTCAAAGAAGAACTAAAAAAACTAAAACAGAAACAAAAGCTAAAATTAAGTAAAGACAAAAAGTAAAAATAAAGAAAAACTAAAGCTAAAAAAACAACTAAAACTAGAACAAGAATTAAAAATAACAGTAAAAGTAAAAAAATAAAACAAAAAGAGAAACTAAAACCGAAACAAAAAGCAAAAAAGAACAAAAACTAAAAAAGCTGAAAAAATTAACATGAAAACCAAAAACAAAAAGAAAACTAAATCTAAATCTAAAAGTAAAATGAAAAATAAAACTGGAAAAAAAACTGGAAAAACTAAAATAAAAATTAAAAATGAAAAACCAAAAATAAAAAAACTAGAACTAAAACAAAACTTAAGCTGGAACTAAACTAGAAGTAAACTAAAACTAGAAGAGAACCAAAACTAAAACAAATCTAAAGCTTAAAAAAACTAGAATAACAGAAAACAAGAAAAAAACTAAAACTAAAAGAAAACCACAACTGAAAGAAAACTAAACCTATGTAATGTATGTATGCTTTAATGTGTCTAATGCGCCTGATGTATATAAATAGAAAGCCACCCTACCTCTTCCGCCATTCTTAATCAGGAAGAAGGCCCATGCTGATCAAAGAAGAAATCAAGAAAAGAAACACTCACATGTTTCGCTTGTCGCAAGGCACATCGAACCGCTGCCTGAAATCATAGCAAAACACCGAAAAGAGAGTACAATCTATCACTAAAACTGAAAAAACTGAGCAAAAACAAAAACTAAGCTGAAACAAAACAAGAAAAAACAGAAAAACAAAAACAAAAACTAAAACTAAAACTCAAAGTGAAACTAAAATAGGAATTGAAATTTTTAAAAAAATGGAAAAATTAGAATAAAAACTAAAAATAAAAGAAACTATAAGTAAATCTGAGAGTAAAATAGAAAATAAAACTGGAAAAAAACTGAAAAAATTAAAAAGACTAAAAGTAAAACTAAAACTAAAACTAAACGGAAAACTAAAACTAAAACTAAAATTGAAACTAAAAGAAAGAGCAAAATTAAAATAAAAACTAAAACTAAAACTATGACTAAAATTGAAAAAACTGAGCAAAAACAAAAACTGAACTGAAACAAAACTAGAAAAAACTAAAAAAACAGAAGCTAAAACTGAAAAAAAACTGAGAAAATTAACGCAAAAACTAAAAACAAAAAAACTAAAACTAATCTAAAAGTAGAATAAAAACTAAAAAAGCTAAAATTAAAACTAAAACTAAAATTAAAGTGAAAAATAAAACTAAAACAAAAACTAAAAGTAGGACAAAAATTAAAATAAAACAAGAACTAAAACTAAGACTAAAACATAAACTAAAACTAAAATAAAAACCAAAGAAACTGAAACAAAAGCATATATGTANTATATAGAACAGACCTTAAACTAATTCCAGCAACGCTCGACAAGAGGATATCATAGAGGGACGAAGGTGCAAGAAAATCTCGATGATGTGAATATTCATTAAAAGGAGTCGTGAAACTGCATTTCCCAAGCTCCGATGCTGCGAAAGGATCTTAAGAACACGAGCATGAAAAATAAAGCACAACATCAAAAAACTTAGCTGAGTCCAACCAATCGAAATCAGCAACGCATAGATACAAGCGGTCCAACAGTTGACAGGCGCAACCATATCGGCACAAGACCGGTCACGTCTCACTACTCCGCGTGACGCCCACATTCTGTCGAGTCATCGTTTCTGTGGTGCATGATAGAAACCTCCTCTCTACACGCACCACCACTCCGCACGAACCACTGCCACCACTCGAATTAACCTGAAGAATGAACGCTGTGTTTGTAAGCTCTCCTTTATATACCATTCCTACTGCCAACAAGTCTCTCTTTCTAACACTTTAATTCGACGTCTATTATAAATGGAATATATCCCGATTTAGTTTTTTTATGATCAGTCGCACTATTTTTTTGGGCATCCATTCTTCGCCAACTGCTATTGAACTGAGAGATTATCTACATAAACTTTCTAAAGGAAAGATTTTTCGATGTAGCATCTTCCTTCTAAATAGTTGATGCGATATGGCCATAGCCTTCTGTTCGATGCAACCGCTGATCCATATTTCTTTTTGCTCAAAGAACTCTTCGAAAACCAAGCAGTTAGCATCAAAATGAAATGAAGAGGGAAAAAAATTTTTTTGAAAACATCAGCCTGATTGGAAAAAACAGTAAATGAGTAGGTTCCACAAGATATTAGCAAGCAAAAAAGATACTATGAGATGGTCTACAATTGCACAGATCATTAGAGCATATCAAAAATACCGCCCACAAACTATCTTTTCAATGAACATAGGCAGTCAACTTGAAGTGCGAAGCGACGTAGATTGAGTGAATCCACTTTTATGTGCGATAGCTTAAGCTAAGAATAGAAGAAGTACATATTAGAATCTTTTTGGCAAAAAATTTTGAAGTACGAGAAACGCAATACCAGAGATGCCCATTTTATCGATACACTCGTACCTGCCTCTAACGCAGTGAATAATCAAACGAAAACTGTTTTCCACAGGATTACCACATCGCACGAGAATACACGTGAGAGTTAAATTCACAACTAAGCCAATAAGTTATATAAGCAACGGGAAAATGTCTTTCTTATAGATTGCTTTTTGATCTAGTCCCAATAACAACCACCTGCACACCATATTAAGGATCATTAGCGGCTTAGCACACCTTAGAAACTCCGATATTATGGTCACCGGTAGATGAGGAATACCATTACCTTTAATATCACCTTTCCCCTTCCACACTGCCTACCTAATTCTATAAAGTTCTATAAAATGAATTCTATAAAAATCACTGCCCTCTTCCGCAAACACCATAAAATATCTCAATTCCATAAACGTATAAAATAATATACCATTAGTTTGTCGACTGGCTACACTGACAGGACAGTCGGCCGTGGCCAATGACGAAAAACCTTTGCCTCGTCCCCGCGATCCGAGCAAATCTGCATCGCTATCATCCACGTCCCCTACCAACTCGCTTTGCACATAATTAGACAAATAGCTGCAAAGAAAATTCCAACAGATTACAGACCTCGAAGCATATATATTATCAGCACATTAATCCAATGAATGTAATTTCCAAATGACAATCAAAGCTTGTATTCCGAACTGGAGAGTGGGAAGGAAACGATAACTCGAAGGAAATAAAATGAAGCGGCTGTAGGAGAAATTATCAAAGAATTGGGTGGTACTTGGCGGAACGTTGGCCTATACTATTCGATAGAGCATTATACCTGTAGAAAACATATGTGCAAAACAACAGCACAAAAATTACATTATATCGAGCTAGGAAACCAGATAGTAACTAAACAATTCGCGTCGCATCCTTCTTCCAACCTCCACTTATCACAGTCGGAAACAACAGTTCGATTGTCATATTTACTGAATGCGTTACGCAAAGTCGAATATTGCAAGTGTAAAACTGCACTCTCATGCGAAACGAGCTCTGAATCTAAGACCTGGTTGAACATTGTGCTTCTATATGCAATGTCTGAGGTTTGAACCTCATTCAACATCATATGCCCAGATGCCGATTCATAATGTGGTCACAACACCAAGTCAATCAAGCATCCTTCCGAAAAAATAAAATTAAGGAAATCGGTAGATATCTTCTGTTATCTACTCATCTAATTGGATCAATTGAGAGGCACATAACGACAAAGAAAAAAGCGAAAAACATTCATACCGTATGTAAAGTACAATTAACTCCCTCCGAAACACCGATTGCCTGTGCCACATCACCCCACTTCTCGCTTTGTGATACCTGAAACGTTTCATCATATCACCTCATTAGATCTGAAAAGACAGAAGGCTCGAGTTCCATAAAATATAGATGCTTTACGAATAGAATTTTCAAGCTTCATAGGTAGAAGCTCTATCAAAGCTCATAAAACATAAACTTACCTATATGATTACAACAATACTTGAAGAAAACGATAAATACATAACAAATGAAAAGAGTGCCTTAATTTGCGCTTTCACAATCTTAGCTGCCACACCAACCTGTTGCATCACTACCAAAAATTTAGCAATCACCCATTTATGTTTCTTTAGTAACGAACCACTTAAGGTAACTGCTGACATCTTCCTCTTCATAACTTAAGCTAAATCTTCCAAATGCGTTTGTGACCTCGAATTATCTTCTTAAGGTAAATCCCTCTTCCTAATAATGCGTTAATTTTGCAAAATTTGCATATGTGCCCTGAGTTATCTTCATATGCCAATAATAAATTATATGACAAAAAGTTGACGTATTATAGCAATCGAGTGTTGCATTAAAGAACCGCAGCTATGAGATATGCTTCAGTTGCATTTCTCTCATTGAAATGCTTTACATATTGGCGTTGAATGAATCTATTCCGCCATTCACTTCAGCTTCCCACATACATTCCTTATCGGATACAGCAATATACACTCACGTTTACAAAACACCATCCAATTCTCTAGAAGCTTTACAAAGAAAAACGCCCGTAACAAAATTCACAACGAGTCAAGGAAAGGGAAGACTTCGAATAGACAGAAGAATTAGATGCAATGTTTCTCGAACGAATTCAAAATACTTTCCCCAATTAATACTCTGAAGAAAACAATTCCTCAACCAAAGGAGGCTGGAGGAAAAAAAGATGCAGAGAAAGGAAAGGCGAGATGCTGATGGCATCCACTACCTTCTCCCCTGCCCTCTTAGTGAGGAAATTCAAAACCAGGACCGAGCAGGAAAATTGTTGAAAAAGACTTTGATTATCCTACAACTCTAATAAATAGGTAGGAAATAAGGGGATCCCCCATCAATGTGTGCAGGTCCCTCTCTCTCATCCCCCATCAATGTATATACTATATATATATACTATAGTTCTGTAAACAGAGCCCCCCCCCCTCCAATGAATGCAAATAAAATACCGTTCATTAATACGATTATCATGGTGATTCTCGGCTTCAAGTTCAGCAGCCACCATCACAACCGCCTGTACACGTTCCTCATGAGCGTATATATCCGTCTCTGTTGCTTCGGGCTTCTTCATTGCTGCCTGAATTAATAAAAGATATTTATCAATTAGAGGAAATGGAAGAGGAGAACGGGAAGAGGAACAGCAGAATGAAGAGGATGGGGATGACGTAAAAGCGATCTCTGCTTTATATATATTTTTTCTTCTTTAAAGAAAGCCTAAATTCTGCCTCCACAGCATGCAGAGTATGACCATTAATAAAGACTTCATGAAGTAGCATCAAAATTGCCAACTAATATTGTCCTGTCCAGCGGATTCAGAAGTCATTACCTTGCACAGATGTGATCTTGAAACATTTGAAGCAATTACAAAAGAATGCAATCATCAGAGATAAAACTTTCAACGATTTACCTCAATACTTGCTAAATCGGTACCGAAATTGTCTTGGCTAGCAAGTTATATAACCTTAAATCCCATATTACCTCCACAAAACTGAGCAATTTAGGCTTTCCTATTTCTTAATAGGACGCTTTGATGGTAATATCGGTTGCAAGGGTGGTCATTGACTGATGGCACAATGATGCGAATCGTTTGTTACGCTATTCGAGATTTCAAAAGCGCAACTGGTTTAGCAATTTTTCACACTATTAAATCCCTTCAAAACGCATCACCAATCACATATATACGAGGCACTTCATTCTAAATAATCACCTAATCTATAGAAAAGGAGTTTTATAGAAAAAAAGCTCAAGCTCAAGTTCGAGGAATTACTTTCTGTAGTTTTCCGCTGTATTCAATGAAAAAGAAATTTCGAAGATTTTTGTATTAAATATGTTATAAGAAATATTCTATTTGGCAAGGGGAAATTTTCTATGAAAGTACGACCACGCAATTACTAAGATCAAAGAGAACTCAACCGATAGCGCAGGTTCAAATCGAACTTAGCAAACAAAACGATTTGATTTTTCGAGAAATAAATCCTGAATGAGACTTTACTTCGTTTGCAACACAAAAAATACCTACATACTTATAAAATAACTCATCATAAAAACTACCTATATAATTACATAATCAGCTGGAAAACTGATAATGGTAATCAGCTGGAAAAACTAATAACGACAATGATATTAATTGATAATCAGCTGGAAAAAAAGTAGCATAGTCTTGAGAAATTGCATACCGAAAAATTCCAATATTCGATAATCTAATTATAATTTTGTTCCCACAGGAAATATTGAACGGCGAACACATCACTGCCTCTCTTATATTATTTACATCATTAGATCACTCGAGTGAATTGCTCATTGCAGCTATGATGCTGCAAACAGTAATCTAAGAATTCCCTTTTAGAAAGGTGAGTATACACGAACAGATGCGAAGTGAGATAGGAATTCCAATGACGAATCAAACCTACCAGCAAGTGCTTTGATCCATCACCATCCGAACAACCTAACCGACAAGTTCTCATCGTATTCATTGCAATCCTCAATGTGACCATCGTAGACATGTCCTCGCACGGCAATGCAATCCGTCATCACCTTCAATTCAAACATTTTCCAACATATACATCATCGACAGACAAATCGCTCCGACGTACACCGAATATAGGACAAAATATATATCACTATCCTATTAAACAGCTAAAAAACTGAATTTCGTACAATGCAAATACACCTAATACTCGTCTAACAAGGCTCATGATCAGCCAAGAGTGCAACCTCAAAGAAACCGATAAATCAATTTTTTGGGCATCTCTCGAGAAAGGGCATATCATACTGCGAAAAAATAAATCCTTTTTGGTTCTCAGTAAAGACATCAATGAATGGGTTTATGGTGGTTCGAAAAGTTCACGAAAAAAAAGCAAATATGAAGGTGAACTAAGTTTTGACGTTCTAGACGTCCTAACACCCCGTATTCGAAAGGGAGAACGATTATAAACAACTCAACCCATTAGGTTTTCATATTTTGCATAGCCTGAAGTATGGGAAATGAAAATTTAAAAGAGAATTTCAATAATAATTCATCATTGGAATAAAGCAGACATTGCTTCAAAGGAAATCGCTTTTCATTTTTGTTTCCTAAAATATACAAATATTTGAACAAATGAAAATAATATGCAAAAAAATGCAATAAAATGAAAAATATTGAAAAGTAATATGTGAAAATTTATGAGGAATGTTGAAAAATAGAAAACAAGAATTTTTTTTATTAAAAACAGCGGAACTGTTAAGAAAGTTATGATAAGTAAGAAATCTGAGAACAAATCAAGCAAATTTCAACACAACCTACAAACTATATCGTAATATGGCACTGAAAAAAATCTTTATCAGTAAATAAGAGTTGCATCTTCATTTCACCTCCAATTAATATTCAACAAATGAATCTCTATTTCGATGACCAAAAGCACGAGATAATGAAGAGTAATTTAAAAAATTAAAAAAAAAACAGATCTACATACCTATGAGGATTGATGCAAAAAAAAAAAAAATTCATGAATCATTGACTTAAAAAAGATTAGCTTAATAAAGTTTTGAGTTTCTTAAAACATTGTCTCAAAAAAGTGAAGAAATAGAAATAGCATAGGATGGGGGGAAAGAGGCCTTGAGGGACAGTGGGGAGGGGGAGTTATGGAGGGGGGTAGGGGCGACATACAACTGTCATCGTTAACGTACTGTTCGATGCACTCAAAGATTTCCCACTGTGGCCTCGAAGGATACTCCTATAATCAGTCCATTTAACGTGCACACTAGTACAAGTATGGGCTAACATTCGGCTAAGCAACGCGCATTGTCGTACATGTCAGCACCAATCTACTCAACTCTTCGATCAGCGCAGAAAATAGAGTTTTAGTAAAGTGAGAGGCCAATTCCTTTTATTATTGGTCTCTTACTTTACTTTACAATATCACCAAAAACTTTTGTTTAGGTATTAAATGATGAAACTGATCAAAGACACTAAACCCTAAATGAATGAAAACTCGATGATGCGAAATTAATTAGGAAGCGCCCTATAGGGGAGAATGGGAGAGGGTATTTTATATACAAAACGAAATATATAAAAGCGAAACTTATATCACAAAAGAAATTTTTTAAAGAATCAATAATCGATATAGCACACATGTTAAATTATAAATGGATCATCAATAATAATGAGCATTTATGCTGTTATGATTGAGATGTATAAATAAATTAAAAAGTTATAAAAAGCATTTTTGAAAGATTTGAAATTGGTCACTGAAAGATAAAGTGGAAAAATGCATGATATGATGGGGAAGGAAACGTAGGATCGTGTTAAGGTGCAATCGAAAAAGACATAATTGGCAAACGTATAACCATACAATACCAAAGCAAATGCTGCTGTTTATGTGGATCTAGACAATATACTAACCTATTCAATACAAGAGATTACAAACTATTTTACCCTTTCGTCAACGTTATCTAATCATTGTAAGCACAGAAAAACGAGTAAATAAAAGTCGAAAAAAAACATCAAATATATGAAAATTGAAAAATGGAAAAAATTTTTCAAAAAAAGTAAACATAATAAATAACAGAAAAATGATAACACAAAAAACATATGAACATTTTTTTCCATTTTCTTTCTTCAATTTAAGAACCAAATTCAAAAATCTTCTTCGCCCGAAGAACAAAAACAACAAATGAACAAACCAAATAAATAACAATTTAAATAGTTTATTCAACAGACAAGTCATCATCAAAAAAAAAAAATACAATTTAGATGCAAGAAAAACTAATTTTATTATAGTAACAAATAATAATACAGGCGAACGAATAAAGAGGGATCGGTTTATTTGAGGGTTGAGACCAGTTGCGTTGACAGACACCATCATAGCGCTTGCTTCGGTTGGCTGACTTCTGCGAATGTGATTGTCGAATGACAACGTTAGAGTGGCGGAGGGCTGGCTGCCGTTGCACATCTGGAGAGCACTGAGTCACTTCATTTACCCAATCAATACCGTCTAACATACAATGCACACATACTATAACCCCCACAATTCAAATGCACCTTTCACTCACTTCTAAAAATATAGGAGAACTCCCCGCTTTCCACCTCTCCACTGTGCCCCTTTCCCCTCCCCATTTCATATTTTGCCACAAAACCATAGAAAATAAGAAATATCTTCTTTAGCTTGTCAACCTTCAATAGAACGCTTTCAAACGACTATAACAGATCAACGGGAGATCAAGTAGGTAGAGCAATAACGATAAAATTTA
>QEWY01003689.1:0-27597 GCA_006503575.1 Baylisascaris schroederi
ATGTCTCTTTTGAAACCGAAAGTATTGGGTGCATTGAGCTCAATACCATCTGCATTTGTATAGAAGAGGCTTCTTTATTGCTTAAGAATAAATGGTTGTTTATTTGCATAGCAAACTATTTCATATTTGCGATTCCTCATTTGTGAAGGAGTTCAACATTTTGCAAATTGTGTCCAAGCGAAATGCGCATTGCCCTATTGAATTCAATTCACTGGCACGTGCCTGTAAATACACAATAAAATTAATAATCTATTATTGATGATATAACTTAGTAAGGAATAAATGCAGTCGGAATGGGCTGAACAATTGATCATTTGAGATAAAACGTTTGATCAGTTGATGGAGTCGAACTGCTTTGCAAAATCGATATGGAGTTCGTGACGCGAGTGGCATCGAAGAATTTCTAATAAACGCAATAGCGATAAAACCCATATTACCTCGAACGAGCCCCACGATTTATTCGAATAAATTGTCAGTCAAAACTTCGGCAAGAAAGCATTTAGACTGTAAGAAATTTGAAAAAATATTTCCATGTCCCTGCAAAGTTTTATGTTGTTGTTGCATGTTGGCAAAATCTCATGAATAAAATCTCTGCCTCAACAAATTCTTTCACCTAGAAACTTCGAAAACCAGAAACTAAGAGCTTATTTAGGGTTATGTCGTTAATATGTTGATCATATTTGATTCTATGTCCTCGATCTATTCTACGGGCCTTAACCAAAAGACTATGCGTTGGAGCTAATTGCAATTTGAGTGCGCTGTGCGAAAGAACTAAACGAATTAAAACCGTCTACGGGTTGTGTTTGCAGTAGTGGCTTCAACTACAACGACTTCTAAAATGGCAAACATTTTCGAATCTTCGCCAGTGATCCTCCTGAGAATTATGAACATTTTGGGCCTGGTTAGAATAAGGCGCTGTGAAGACGCCTTCGCCACCGCCGCCGCTCTGTTCGGCGTTGAACTGGCAGAGCTCTACCGCGAGGTGGAGCTATTCGTACAGGACCACTGGGAGGAATATTTTGCTGCCCTCGATGTCCATTCACGCGGCCTGTGGTACTTCGGTTCGTTTTTCAAAACCTTAATTTGCAAGTTATGAACCGTTTAATAATTTATTTGAGCGAAGTGCTGAGGTAGTGCAGTACTTAAGTCTATATGCGTATTACACTGGTGCATATGGTTTTGCTCTGATCGGTCTTTCGGTAACATTTTTTTTCGACTCTTTTGTTGTCAAACAATTGTCATGGGCCATTTTCCAACCTTTTCATGATGTGCCACGAAGTTCGCATTAACCATGCCGTTGGGTGGGTGACGGTCGAATTGGTAGCATGTTTGTATAACGGATGCATATGGTAGCATGTCATGAGCCATAAGCCATAAGAATCCCTTTCTTACATCATACTTATGTTATGTTAAGGCATCGCTGCTTCCACAGTCTTCTTGGGTAAAAAATTGGACGACAGAATGCTGTCGAAAATTAACGGGCTGAAGGGCTTTGGGATTAAAGTGGCAACATTAATTTACAACTAGCCTTAAAATGTTTCAGTTGGCGAAGCAGCTGGACGCCGACCACACCCGTTGTTGCTTGAGGCCGCTTGTCGGCTGAAGAAGGCACAACTGAGTATATGGGATGTGGAGCGGCGCAGTTGCGACCTCTACGGCCACGATGGGCCGATATATAATGCCGCTATCGAGGGAGCGCACTTTTTCGCTGTGATGGAAGAGCCGGTAGTGCCGGTGAGTACATTTTGATTTTATTGCTTTTAACCTTGGTCTATATTGCACTATCACAACATTGCAGATTCGGGGGTTCTCATCTGCAACAGCGGGCTTTTAGTAACTTTCGAGAGCGAGGTCGTAATAAAATACTTGTCAATATGAAGGTTGTCGTAAATTTGGCAACCTTACCACTCACATTAAGGAATAAGCGGAGCATGCTTGTAGACTGATGACTGTTTCGATTGCAGTGGTACAAAAGTGTCGCCCGTGAGCTAGAACCCGGCACTAGCNAATCATATCAAAGTATTTCGGCTTGCCCCTAATCTGTAGCAGACTTATATAGGGGAATGGAATTACATTCAAATCTCCCTGTCAATATCCGCTCCTCAGTCGATATTCCTATCAAACTTGAGAAGAAGTGGAAAGCTCAAAATTTGGATCAATCATAACTGTCATGAGCGCAGTGAGTTGAATTTTCAGCACTTTGTGACGCCTGAAACTTGCGATACGTGAGGATTTCGGTAATTTGATTTTAGGCCTTCATAACAGCGCACAAGAAAGAGCGCTGTATTGGTGCAACGAAGGTCGTCTTGCAGCAGAGGCGCGTGAGCGCCACTTGGCTCAACAAACTGGGCAGGAACACCAGCCACATTCTGTTGCCAGGTTAGCGTTTTCTTCATTCCCAGACTTATTCGATTTCACGTTTTGAGGAATTGACGTCTGGCAAATTTTTGCATTTCAGATCTCTCGTGACTAAGTTGGGAGACGAGATGAAATGAAATGGTGTGACTCTCTCTCTCTCTCTCTCTCTCTCTACATATATATAATATATATAAAGTGCTTGCCTTGACATATTCATGCGAAATCGCAGCCTCGACTTGCAGTGTCTTGGTTTCAAGCTGGCGCTTTTTTCTGATGCTTTTCAAGCTAAGAAGATATTCTTGCAACTGATTCCCTTCAAGTCAATATTTCCATTGAGCTACCATGAATGGAAAATTGAAGGAAGTTGCTTATATGGCATAAAGGTGCCCATACTTGGAATTTTTGTGCAAACCTTAAATTCTTTCCGTACTACCAAGTTTTCGTTTAAGGTATTTGATGTGCCAGCAGAATGCTGAACGATAACTGTCGTCCTCATCGACTTTTTACTCCTTCGTTTCAGCTAGCGGATCATGTTGTTCGGGCAGATCTTAATATACTTGCTAATATATTGGCGTTTTTTGCTGTTGCATTAGAAAATGAAAGAATGGTCAGTTATGGAATTTGCAGATGCAACGGTCGAAGAGGAACAACAGTCGCCGATTGTTGGAAGAAAGCGACATCTCGACAGCGAAGAAGCTCGTCGGGCGGATATTTGCGCCGCTTATTTGAAGCGGTTCAAAACGCTTGAGCCCGGGCTGACGGCGGAAATTGCAGGCGATCATCAACTGCAGCTTCCTTAGACGAGGGGTAGGCAGGCCTAATTTATTTCGTTCTTAATTCATTTGTCGTAATCACTAAGAAGCTTTCATGACTGGCATTCACGATGCAGTTTTGCGATATCAATTACACTTCCCAGTTCTCCTGCACGGAGGATGGTATTTTTACAGGCACTGTTGTGACGCATCTCAATAAACCGCCGTCTTGTGCTGCTGTCGAACCGACATGGTTCTTATCAAGGAGCTCTTCGCCAGCTAACGGTTGTCGCATCATGAACTACACAGTCGGTGTCAGCAGTGTGTCGTCTTCGTCGCCGTTGCCAAAATGGTTGCATTTCGCTTATCGTCAAATTGTCTGTCTGATGCAGGTTTTTGGCTTGTTTGAGATATGTGTATTAGCCACGCACTGCCGCTACCCCTTGCTCGTATTCCTCGTTGCCGCTCATCTGCAGTGTTAAGTTCTCGGTCCACTAAGACGCTGTTGAACAGATTCGGATTTGTGAAGAAAGAAATTCTGCAATATCACATTTATGAGGTTCTTTTCTCCCTTTTGATTCTTTTGTAATAATATGGATGGCGGTCAAGCACAGCCATAAGGTCATAGTAAACAACTCAAGCGATGCGTTAGTCTTCTCGCTAAGGAAGCGAAAGAGCAGCCACATGCTACGTGGAAGCCTTTGTATATCCCCAAGTTGCACATGTGTTTACTCGTGTAACTTCTGTTCAAATCATATTCATGATTTCGCTCCTTCCTCGGGGAAAAGTGCACAGTCGTGGACGATAAGCAAAAGCCGCTTTGCGCAGATGTCCTCAAATCGTTCTCAACGAATTTTGCCCTTTTTTACTCAAATATAGCAAATTTTGGCCATTTTGTGGATTCGGAGCCATAAAATAACATTTCAAGCTCGTTGATGCTGCTGCGCACTCACTGTTCCACTGCCGGTGATTTTTACTCGCTGTAGATTCCGGCTCTGAAATGCTCAATACGATAAAGGATCCTTCACCGCGACTGCTTTTCCCAAATATGAAACATTCCGCTCGCAGTCAATCAAGGGTAAGTCGTTTCATCGATTCTCAAGTTTTATTAATTATTAATTATTAACTATTTATTATTTGTTGCTTATTATTCGTTATTTATTATTTATCAACCATTATTTACCACTTATTATTTCTTATTTCCTATCTCTTATTTATTATTTGTTACTTATTGTTTATTGTTTATTATTTATTACTCATCATTCATTATTCATTGTTTGCCATTCATTGTTCATTATTTATTATTTATCATCTACTAATTATTTATTGCTTATTGCTTATTACTTATTATTTATTATTTATTATCTATTATTTATTATTTATCGTTTATTATTTATTATTTACTATTTATTATTTACCACTTCCCCAGCGCAGCATTCTGGGGTACCACAGGGCAGCATTCCGCGGTGCAGCAGTTAAGCATTCTGCGGTGCCCCAGGGTAGTATTCCGGGGTGGCGCAGGGTAGCGTTCTGGTCTGCCGCAGGGTAGCATTGTGGGGTCCCATGAGATGACATTCGGGGGTGCCACAGAGTGTCATTTTGTAGTGCCGCAGAGTAGTATTGTGGGGTGCCCTATTGCAGCAGTCTGGGTTGCTGCAGGGTAGCATTTTGCGGTGCCACAGGTACAATTCTCTGGTGCGGAGGGTGGCATTCCGTTATGCCGTAGTGTAGCATTCTGTGGTGCCGCGTGGCAGCATGCTGCTGTATAGCAGGGCATCATTCTGGGACGCTGCAGGGTAGTATTCTAGGATGAAGCAGGGAAGGATTTATTTTGCCACAGCAGAACATTCTGAGGTGCCGCGGGTTTTCATTCTATGGTTTTGCAGAGTAGTGTTCCCATGTACAGCAGGCTAGCATCCTGACGTGTCGTAGGGTAGCATTCTGGGGTGTCGCGGGATAGCATTCTGATGTATAGCAGGGTTGCGTTCTGGGGTGCTGCAGGGCAGCATTCTGGGGTGGCGAAGGGCAGCATTCCGGGGTGGCGACTAGGATGAAGCAGGGAAGGATTTATTTTGCCACAGCAGAACATTCTGAGGTGCCGCGGGTTTTCATTCTATGGTTTTGCAGAGTAGTGTTCCCATGTACAGCAGGCTAGCATCCTGACGTGTCGTAGGGTAGCATTCTGGGGTGTCGCGGGATAGCATTCTGATGTATAGCAGGGTTGCGTTCTGGGGTGCTGCAGGGCAGCATTCTGGGGTGGCGAAGGGCAGCATTCCGGGGTGGCGCAGGATAGCATTCTGAGGTGCCACAGGGTAGCATGGTTAGGTGCCCCAGGGTAACATTCTGAGGTCGCTAGAGTAGTATTCTGCGACACCGCAATGTGGCATTCTGGGGGTACCGCAGGATAGCATTCTGTGGTTTCACAGGGTAGCATTCTGATGTACAGCAGGCTACCATTCTGACGTGTCGTAGGGCAGCACTCTGGGGTGCTGCAGGGTAGCATCCTGGGGTGCAGCGGAGTAGCATTCTGGAGTGCCATAGGGTGGCATTGTGGGGTGCCCCAGAGTGGCATTTTGTGGTGCCGCAGGGTAGCATTGTTAGGTGTACCAGCGTGGCCTTCTCCTGTGCCGCAATGTAGCATACTAGAGTGTAGAAGGGTGGCATTGTGGCGGCCCAAAGGCAGCATTCTTGGGTGTCAGAGGGTAGCATTTTGTGGAGCCGCAAAGCAGCATTCTGGGGTGCGCCAGTGTGGCATTCTTAGGTGTCACGGGGTAGCACTCCGGAGGGCCACAGTGCAGGAATTCGGGGGGGGGGGGACAAGGAGAGCGTTCTGGGGCGCTGAACGGTAGCGTTCGGGAATGCCGCAGGGTAGTATTGCTCGGTATCGCAGGGAAAGGGGCGGAGTAGGATTCTGCAACGTAGGAGGGTGGCATTCTAGGGTGCCCTAGAGCAGCACTCCGGGATGCCGCAGAGTAACATTTTTGGGTGCCCCGGGGTAGCAGTCTGGGGTGCCGCAGCCTTGCGTTCTGGGGCGCCGCGGGGTAAAATTCTGTTGCATAGCATACAGCATTCTCCGGCGCTGCAGGCTAGCATTCTTGGACGCCGCAATGTAGCATCTTGAGGTGCCGCCACATACCATTCTGGAGTGGCGCGGGGTAAGATTCTACAGTGTAGCATTAAGGCATTCTGAGGGGCCCCAGAGCAGCACTCTGGGGTGCCGCAGGGTAGGATTCTATGGTGCGGCAGTATTGTGGGTTTGCCCGTAGCGGCATTTTGTGGTGCGGCAGGGTGTCATCCTGGGGTGCCCAGGGAAGCATTCCCTGGTATCCAAAGGCAACATTTTGGGCTCCCCGAGGGCAGCGTTCTGGGATGCTGCAGAATAGGATTCTAGTTTGCTGCACGGCAGCATCCTGTGGCGGCTGAGGGTAGCATTTCGAGGTGGCGCAGGGTAGCATTTTGGAGTGCCGCAGGGTAGGATTCTGCGGCGCCGCGAGGTAGCGTTCTTACGTGCGAAGGGTAGCACCCTGGTGTGCCGTAGGTTAGCATTCTGGGATGCCGCAGGGTTGCGTTCTGGGGTGCTGCGGGGCAGCATTCTGTTGTAAAGCAGGCAACATTCTGCGGCGCGGCAGGCTAGCAATCTGGGACGCCGGAGGGTAGCATTCTGAGGTGCCGCCGGGTCCATTCTAGAGCGGCGCGGGGTAAGATTCTACGTTGTTGCAGGGTGCCACTCTGGGGTGCCCCAGAGTAGTACTCCGGGATGCCGCAGGGTAACGTTGTGGTGTGCCGCTGTAAGTATTCTGGGCTTGCCCATGGCAGCATTTTGTGGTGCGGCAGGGTGTCACACTGGTGTGCCCCAGGGAAGCATTCTCTGGTGTCCCAAGGTGGCATTTTGAAGCCCCCGAGGGCAGCGTTTTGGCGTGCTGCAGGGTAGCATTGTGATTTGCTGCACGTCAGCATCCTGGGGTTGCGGAGGGTAGCATTCCGAGGTGGAGCAGGGTAGCATTCTGGGGTGCCGCAGGGCAGGATTCTGGAGCGTCGCAGGGTAGCATTCTGGGGTGCCGCAGGGTTGGGTTCTGGGGTGTTGCGGGGTTGCATTCTGTTGTATAGCAGGCAGCATTCTGATGCGCGACATTCTAGCAATCTGGGACGCCGCAAGGTAGCATTCTGAGATGCCGCCAGGTGCCATTCTGGAGCGGCGCGGGGTAAGATTCTATATTGTTGCAGGGTGACATTCTGGGGTACATCAGAGTAGCACTCCGAGGTGGCGCAGGGTAGCATTCTGCGGTGCCGCAATGTAGCATTCTGGGGTGCCGCAGGGTAAGATTCTATGGCGTCGCAGGATATCATTCAGCGGTGCCGCAATGTAGCATTCTGGGGTGCCGCGACGTACCATTCTGGAGTGGCGCGGGGTAAGATTCTATAGTGTAGCAGGAAGGCATTCTGGGGTGCCCCAGAGTAGCACTCAGGGGTGCCGCACGGTAGAAATCTGGGGTGCCGCATTATTGTGGGCTTGCCGATGGCAGCATTTTGTGGTGCGGTAGGTTGTCATCCTGGGGTGCCCCAGGGGAGCATTCCCTGGTGTCCAAAGGCAACATGTTGGGGTCCCCGAGGGCAGCGTTCCAGGGTGCTGCAGAATAGCATTGTGGTTTTTCTGCACGACAGCATCCTGTGGTGGCGGAGGGTGGCATTTCGAGGTGCCGCAGGGTAGCGTTCCGGGGTGCTGCAGTAAGCATTCTGGGCTTGTCCATGGCGGCATTTTTTGGCGCGACAGAGTATCATTCTGGGGTGGCCCAGGGAAGCATTCTCTGGTGTCCCAAGGTAGCATTTTGAGGCCCCCGAGGGCAGAGTTCTGGCGTTCTGCAGGATAGCATTGTGGTTTTTCTGCACGGCAGCATCCTGGGATGGCGGAGGGTAGCATTGCGATGTGGCGCAGCTTAGCATTCTGGGGTGCCGTAGGGTTGCGTTCAGGAGTGTTGCGCCGTAGCATTGTGTTGTATAGCAGGCAGCATTCTGCGGCGCGGCATTCTACCAATCTGGGACGCCGGAGGGTGGCATTGTAAGGCGCGGCAATGTAGCATTCTGAGGTGCCGCAGTGTTCCATTCTGGAGTGGGGCAGGGTAAGATTCTACATTGTTGCAGGGTTTCATTTTGGGGTGCCCTAGATTAGCACTCCGAGGTTCCGCAGGGTAGCGTTCTGGGGTGCCGCAGTAAGTATTGTAGGCTTGCCCATGGCGGCATTCTGTGGTGCGGCAGGGTATCATTCTGGCGTGGCCCAGGGAAGCATTCCCTGTTGTCCCAAGGTAGCATTGTGAGGTGCCCGAGGGCAGGGTTCTGGGGTGGCGAAGGGTAGCACCCTGGTGTGCCCCACGGTAGCATTTTGAGGTGCCGCAGGGCAGGATTCTGGGGCGCGGGAGGGTAGCATTCTGGGGTGCAGCAGCGTAAGATTCTATGGCGTCGCAGGATATCATTCTGCGGTGCCGCAATGTAGCATTCTGGGGTGCCGCCACGTACCATTCTGGAGTGGCGCGGGGTAGGATTCTGCAGTATAGCAGGAAGGGATTCTAGGGTGCCCCAGAGCAGCACTCAGGGTGCCGCAGGGTAGGACTCTGGGATGCCGCATTATTGTGGGCTTGCCTATGGCAGCATTTTGTGGTGCGGCAGGGTGTCATCCTGGGGCGCTCCAGGGAAGCATTCCCTGGTGTCGAAAGGTAACATTTTGGGGTCCCCGAGGGCAGCGTTCTAGGGTGCTGCGGAATAGCATTGTGGTTTTTCTGCACGACAGCATCCTGTGGTGGCGGAGGGTAGCACTTCGAGGTGCCGCAGGGCAGCATTCTGGAGTGCCGCAGGATAGCATTCTGAGGTGCCGCAATGTAGCATTCTGGGATGCGGATGGGTAGCACCCTGGTGTGCCCCAGGCTAGCATTCTGGGGTGCCGCAGGGTAGCATTCTAGCGTGCCGCAGGGTAGGATTCTGGAGCGCGGCAGGGTAGCATTCTGGGGTGCCGCAATGTAGCATTCTGGGTTGCCGCCACGTACCATTCTGGAGTGGCGCGGGGTAAGATTCTATAGTGTAGCAGGAAGGCATTCTGGGGTGCCCCAGAGTAGCACTCAGGGGTGCCGCAGGGTAGCGTTCTGGGGTGCCGCAGTAAGTATTCTGGACTTGCCCATGGCGGCATTTTGTGGTGCGGTAGAGTATCATTCTAGGGTGGAACAGGGAAGCATTCTCTGGTGTCCCAATGTAGCATTTTGAGGCGCTCGAGGGCAGCGTTCTGGCGTGCCGAAGGGTAGCACCTTGGTGTCCCCAGCGTAGCATTTTGGGGTGCCGCAGGGTAAGATTCTATGGCGTCGCAGGATAGCATCCTGCGGTGCCGCAATGTAGCATTCTGGGGTGCCCCAGAGTAGCACTCTGGGGTGCCGCATTATCGTGGGTCTGCCCATGGCAGCGTTTCGTGGTTCGGCAGAGTGTCATCCTGGGGTGCCCCAGGGAAGCATTCCCTGGTGTCCAAAGGTAACATTTTGGGGTCCGCGAGGGCAGCGTTCTAGGGTGCTGCAGAATAGCATTGTGGTTTTTCTGCACGAGAGCATCCTGTGGTGGCGGAGGGTAGCATTTCGAGGTGCCGCAGGGCAGCATTCTGGAGTGCCCCAGGCTAGCATTCTGGGGTGCCGCAGGGTAGCATTCAATGGTGGCGCAGGATATCATTCTGCGGTGCCGCAATGTAGGATTCTGGGGTGCCGCCACGTACCATTCTGGAGTGGCGCGGGGTAAGATTCTATAGTGTAGCAGGAAGGCATTCTGGGATGCCCCAGAGTAGCACTCAGGGGTGCCGCGTCGTAGCATTCTGGTGTGCCGCATGGCAGGATTCTGGAGCGCGGGAGGGTAGCATTCTGGGGTGCCGTAGGGTTGCGTTCAGGAGTGTTGCGCTGTAGCATTGCGTTGTATAGCAGGCAGCATTCTGCGGCGTGGCATTCTAGCAATCTGGGACGCCGCAGGGTGGCATTCTAAGGCGCGGCAATGTAGCATTCTGAGGTGCCGCAGTGTTCCATTCTGGAGTGGCGCAGGGTAAGATTCTACATTGTTGCAGGGTTTCATTCTGGGGTGCCCCAGAGTAGCACTCCGGGGTCCCGCAGGGTAGCGTTCTGGGGTGCCGCAGTAAGTATTGTAGGCTTGCCCATGGCGGCATTCTGTGGTGCGGCAGGGTATCATTCTGGCGTGGCCCAGGGAAGCATTCCCTGGTGTCCCAAGGTAGCATTGTGAGGTGCCCGAGGGCAGGGTTCTGGGGTGCCGAAGGGTAGCACCCTGGTGTGCCGTAGGTTAGCATTCTGGGATGCCGCAGGGTTGCGTTCTGGGGTGCTGCGGGGCAGCATTCTGTTGTACAGCAGGCAACATTCTGCGGCGCGGCAGGCTAGCAATCTGGGACGCCGGAGGGTAGCATTCTGAGGTGCCGCCGGGTCCATTCTAGAGCGGCGCGGGGTAAGATTCTACGTTGTTGCAGGGTGCCACTCTGGGGTGTCCCAGAGTAGTACTCCGGGATGCCGCAGGGTAGCGTTCTGGGGTGCCGCAGTAAGTATTCTGGGCTTGCCCATGGCGGCATTCTGTGGTGCGGCAGGGTATCATTCTGGCGTGGCCCAGGGAAGCATTCCGTGGTGTCCCAAGGTAGGATTGTGAGGTGCCCGAGGGCAGGGTTCTGGGGTGCCGAAGGGTAGCACCCTGGTGCGCCCCAGGGTAGCATTTTGGGGTGCCGCAGGTTAGGATTCTGGAGCGCGGAAGAGTAGCATTCTCAGGTGCCGCAGGGTAGCATTGTGGTCTTCTACACGGCAGGATCCTGGGATGGCGGAGGGTAGCATTCTCTGGTTTCCCAAGGCAGCATTTTGAGGTGCCCGAGGGCAGCGTTCTGAGTTGCCGAAGGGTTGTGTTCTATGGTGGCGCAGGGTAGCATTCTTAAGTGCCGCAGTGTTGTGTTCTGGGGTGTTGCGGGGTAGCATTCTGTTGTATAGCAGGCAGCGTTCTGCGGCGCGGCATTCTAGCAATCTGGGAGGCTGCAAGGTAGCATTCTAAGGCGCGGCAATATAGCATTCTGAGGTGCGCAGGGTTCCATTATGGAGTGGTGCGGGGTAAGGTTCCACAGTGTAACAGGGTGGCATTATGGGGTGCCGCACAGTAGTACTCCGGGGTGCCGCAGGGTAATATTCTAGAGTGTCGCAGTGCTGTGGGCTTGCCGATGGCGGCATTTTGTGGTGCAGCAGGGTGTCATGCTGGGGTGCCTCACGGAAGCATTCCCTGGTGTCCCAAGGTAGCATTTTGAGGTGGCCGATTGCAGCGTTGTGGGGTGCCGAAGGGTAGCACCCTGGTGTGCGCCAGGGCAGCATTCTAGGGTGCCGCAGCGTTGCGGTCTGGAGTGCAGCGGGGTGACATTCCGTTGTATAGGAGGCGGCATCGTGGGGTGCAGCAGGGTAAGATTGTGGGGCGCCGGAGAGCAGCGTTCTGAGTTACCCCAGTGTAGCTTTCTGGAGTGCCGCAAAATAGAGTTGTGGGTTGCTGCAGGCCGCACTCGAGTGCTGGAGGTAGCATTATGGGGTGCTACAGGATAGCATTGTCAGGTGCCGCAGGGTTGCATTGTTAGGTTCCCCAGGGTGGCATTTTATGGTGCCGCAGGGTAGTATTCTAGGGTGCCTAGGGTAGCATTCTGTAGTGGCGCGGGGTATCATTTTGCAGTGTAGCAGTTTAGAATTCTGGGGTGAAACTATGTAGGAATCTGAGGCGCTGCAGGGTAGGATTGTAGCGTGCCGGATGGCAGCATGCTGGGGTGCCGCGTGGTAGCATTCTAGGGTGCTACAGGGTAGCACCGTGGTGTTCCCAAGGGTAGCATTCGGGGGGGGGGGGGGGGCAGGGAAGCATCGTGGGCTTGCCCATGGCGGCATTTTGTGGTGCGGGAGGGTAGGATTCTGGGGTGGCTCTTTGTATCATTGTTGGATACCGCGGGGTAGCACTCTGGGGGCCGCAGTGTAGAATTCTGCGGTATAGCAGTTTAACATTCTTATGTGCAACGACTCAGGAATCTGAGGCGCTGCAGGCTAGCGTTCTGGGGCGCCGCAGGATGGCATTCTGAGGTGCCGCGAAGTAGGATTCTGGGGTGTAGCAGGGTGGCATTCTGAGGTCACACGGTGTACCATTCTGGGGTTTCGGAGGGTAGTGTTCTGGGGTACAGCAGGCTAGTTTTCTAGGTTGCCGCAGGTTAGCGTTCGGGGTGTAGGGGGGTGGGAAGAAAAACATTCTGGGATGCCGCAGTGTAGCACTCTTGGGTGTAGAAAGGTGGCATTGAGGGGGCCCCGGGGGAGAATTCTTGGGTGCCAGAGGGTGGCATTCTGTGGAGCCGCAATGCAACATTCTGGAGTGCCCAATGAAGCATTCTGCGGTGTAGCAGTTCAGCATTCTGCGGGGGCACAGGGTAGGGATCCGAGGAGGGGGGAGATGGGTGTACGCTAGCGCTCTGGGGTGCTGCAGGGTATAGCATTGTGGTGTGCTGCATGGCAGCATCCTGTGGTACCGCAGGGTGGCATTCTGTGGTGGCGCAGGGTAGCGTTACGGAGTGCCCTAAGGTAGCATTGTGGGGTGCCACAAGCTAGTATCGTGGTGTGCCCCAGAGTCGCATTCTGGGGCTCCGCGGATAACGTTCTGGGTTGCCGCAAGGTGGCATTTTGGTGTATAGCAGGGCAGCATTCTGTTGCGCTGCAACTGCAGGGTATAGCATTGTGGTGTGCTGCATGGCAGCATCCTGTGGTACCGCAGGGTGGCATTCTGTGGTGGCGCAGGGTAGCGTTACGGAGTGCCCTAAGGTAGCATTGTGGGGTGCCACAAGCTAGTATCGTGGTGTGCCCCAGAGTCGCATTCTGGGGCTCCGCGGATAACGTTCTGGGTTGCCGCAAGGTGGCATTTTGGTGTATAGCAGGGCAGCATTCTGTTGCGCTGCAGTGTAGTGTTATGGGGTGCCGCGGCATAGCGTTCTCCGGTTCCGCAAGGTGGCGTTCTCGGTTGCCCCACATTAGCATCGTGAAGTGCCGCATTATAGCATTCTGGGGTGCCGCAGGGTAGAATTCTGTTGTACCGCGTGGTAACATTATGGCGTGCCGCGTAGTAGCATGCTGTCGTATAGTAGGGCAACATCCTGGGGCGCTTCAGGGTAACATTCTAGTGTGAAGCAGGGTTGGATTCATTTTGCCGCAGGATGGCATTCTGAAGTGCCGCGGAGTATGATTTTTGGGTGCGCAGCGTAGCATTCTATTGTGTCGCAGGGTAGGATTCTGGGGCGCCACGGGATAGTGTTCTGTGCTGCAGCAAAGTAGCGTTGTGGGTACCGGAGTTTAGCACCGTGGGTTTTTTAGGGTAGCATTCTGACGTGCTGCAGGATGGCGTTCTGGGTTTTAGCAAGGTGGTATTCACATTCTGTGGTGCTATGGGGTAGCATTCTGTGGTGCTGTGGGGTAGCATTCTGGGGTGCCGTGGGTTCGCATTCATGGGTGGGGCAGGGTAGCGTTCTGGTGTACTTTGGCGTACCATTCTTTGGTGCCGCAGAGTGGGATTCCGGGCGCCGCAGTGTAGCTTTGTGGGGTGTCGTAGGGTAGGGTTTTTGGGTTTCCCAAGGTAGCATTCTGAGGTGCCACAGTATAGCATTCTGGGGTGGCCCAGGTTAGCATTGCTGCTGGAGCGTAGCATTCTGGTGTATAGCAGGATAGCATTCTGGGGTGCCGTAGGGTAGGACTGTGGAGTACCGCGGAGTAAGGTTGTGCAGCATAGAACGGTGGCATTCGGGGATGCTGCAGGATAGCATTCTGTGGTCTGTTCTATTTCTGCTTTGTGTAAATGACTTTTTGGGAGATTTGCTAAGCTGCTGCAAAGTTTGTGCTAGTGGTGTGAAAATATACAGATCTGTTATTGAGCTTCAACTTGATTATGACGTATTATGTCAGGAGATAGTTTGATTGAAAGAATGATGACATTTGTGGAAGCTTGGTATATCTGCTGAAAAGCATTTTTTCTGACATGTGGATTTGTTGTCTGTATGTTCATTTGTCGACTACGACTAATTAGGATATGTTCATTTCAGTATTCCCACGTTTCTCCATTCGTCATGATCTTTGGTCTTTGCTTTCGTTGACCACTTTTTGGGTTTTTAAACACATGGTTTATGTGCAATGTTTGTACTTGCATGTGATTTATTGCTTCCCAATATATTTACTGTGTCAGACGTATGATTCGATGCTTTCTTTATTGCATAAATAAAGATGTCTTTTACATTACTTGCGCTGACAGCGACGTTCATCTCTCCCCGTGTGGACTATTGTTTACGTTTGTGGCGATAGCCGAGGGCATGTAGAGGCTGTCGTCTTGCTTCCTAATCAATGTATCGTGCCTTGCCGTTGTTATTGCTCGTAGTAAACGAGGTTCTTTGTTTCGGTGAGGTTCTTCACATGCCAAAGCGGTTGTGGTTGAAAATCTGTTTTTTTTTCTCGGAATCTTCTACCTTTTTCGGTTTTCGAGTTCAAAGTTCAGAAATCTTCGATATCGAGCAATATAGCCCTTTTTCGTTGTTTATCGATTGCAATATTATAACCTTGGAAGGTGTTAGATTTTGTTTAGCTATTGCTGCAAAATGATCAAAAAAAAAAAAAATAATAATAATATCCATTGTTCCCTCTCGCATCATCATTTACCCAAGCTATACGAATCATACATTTCCAGCCAATGAATTCTTATGCATTTTCTCAAATATTTGTATGCGTTGCAACGATCATTTCCAATTGTACCTCATTATATTTGTCAACCCAGATTTCAGTCGCTTAAACGTCTCAGTTAGTTCGTTCGTCGTCTCAGTCGATCGCTACCTGTGAGAGGATTCATTCGAAACTTGCAGCTTTCTGGCAACAACGAATAGCACTTTTGTGTGCACCAGCCCTCCTCCAACACCAAACATAAAAATTTTATCAAACTCATTTAAACCCTACATGAAATCCACCTGCGCTATTTCGGAAATCTGCGTGGGAAAGGTGTGGGTGCGTCAACCCCAGCACGAAATTCACACACTACAGCTTTCATTCTTTGAAAGTGATCCAAGCACTGATCGCGAGAAATCATTGCGAGGATCACCGTTGAACTTTGCGCTCAAAACCCTTCCTTCATTTGGAACCCCTCGTTCGACTTTATTCCGTCACAATCGGTTCTCGTAACTTGTCCCCTTCGGCGGTCACATTCATTGCTGTTTAACCTCGGGCCTGCAGTTGTTGGCATTCCCTATCCCGTCATGGTCTGGCAATTCCTTGCGGCACCCACAAACCTTCTGTAATCATTGGTAATCCCTGCAGTATTCATATACCCTTTTAATCCTTCTTAACTCTTCGTAGTTCTTTCCGTTTTCTGGAATTTCCCTACAGTGCTAACTTCTGGCAGCCCTATGCAATCCACTATCCTTGGCAATCCTTCGCAAGCATTCATGGTGTTTCATGAAAATTGTGAGAACCACATTTCTTTGCTGTAACTCAAATGGTTTCCGATTTCAAGCTGCTTCATTAAAGACATATCTCGCCTATGTACGAATAGAAATGACGTCATGATAATGTGCTTTGCAAATGCTCTTTACCGACTTGCAGAATGCAAAATTAGATTATAAAAGTGCATATAATAGTGATTGCGATAGCAAGTAATACCAGTGATCGCTACAATAATGATATTAGGTATAGTTGCCTGAAGGCTTTTTCCGCTAAATCTCGCTTGAACAAAAATGATAGAAGCAGTAGCAGTAGCGATAACAATGTAATTTGACAGGCAGTGAATTCATCGTCCTCCAGTGATACCAGAATCCGTGATCTTTGACACTCCAGTCAGTTGCTGCGACCGCTGTCGCTATCTACTAATTTAGTTCTCTTCTGGAAATAATGCGGTGAATCTGATGAGAATATAATGCTATCATTCAGAATGGAAGTGAAATAGCTTGGCACGAAATGGTTCATGCAACTTGCCAATATTTTATGATAAAACCAATCACGATATGGCTTAGGGATCATTTACCATCAAAAAAACAGAAGTACACACAAAAATTTTTGATCAAAATAACTTAAAACAACACAACAACAATCAACTGAATGGAACATTTCATTCGTAGTGCTAATAAATAGCCGGTAAAGCAAGAAAGGCGAAACACAAAGGCATCGAAAGTTAGATCATTTTACATGGAAAGAATACTTGCGCTTGTTACGCTCTCACATAGTGATAGCCACGGGCATGCCGGAATAGCGATAGTGCGATACACACACTGATCATCTGAAACAAATAAACATCATAGCGGATTCAATTTAGAAATCAAAAAGTGAAGGCATGAACCTGTTTGGTCACTTGTGTAAATTGCAACGCCTTAACATGCAAAACTGGCGTAAGCCGATAATCTTCCTCCGAGTTCAAGCTCACATGGACGTTTAAACCGCAAGAAGGAAAGGAACGTGGAATTAGGAACGTAGAAATGTAGACTAGAACCCTAACTCCTCACGTTCGTCGTGAATGACGTTATCAACAATACAGGAATGAATTTCTTCTAGAGTGAAAGGTAAGATCTTACTCCACTTCCCTTCCCTCAGCTACGGGAATGAATTCATTTATGGTTGCTTCCTTCGAAATGAACTGAAAATCAACGGAAAGCTCACATTTACGAACTAAAAAACGTGAAAATGTGAGGTGCAGTAATGGGTACACAAAGGCGTTCGTTTACTCTTGACTTCTTTATTGGCATCTTCCACCTTCCATCCTCTAATGATCCTAGCAATCTCACCTAAAGTCCGTGCCGAATTGCTGTCCTTCTCAGAGAAAGCAAATATTTATCATCAAAAAACCTCCATATACATCAATAAATTCACCAACCTGAAATATTGCGAAAGAAAACCCAACAGATGCAAAAATAGTTGTTTGAACATCCAGCCATTGCAGAAGTTTTTCGTGACAACCCTGAAATTTACAATCGAAAGCAATCCAGAAAATGCTTCAACATGGTGTTACCATATATGCACAACATGCCAATCGAAATATGAAAACGAAAAACTTTAATGAATAAGGAAAGCGCATGCCTCAACATGAACCGAATTGTTAAATGCTGACGAGAAATAAGCGTATGTAGTGCACATCTTGTTGCATCTGCTTGCAACATGATGCCGGTACGAATGAGCGGGTTCCACGAAGGACGTTCGTCTTGTACCAGAAAGACTCATAGTAATCTTTTGGTCCCATGCCACCACAACAGTGTTGCTGAAAGCGCCATTTCGATGCTTTAAAAATGTTCCACTACTTACCATAAAGATGAGTAAAGTTAGATGCATTCAGAAACATTGATATTTTTGCTATATCTATGGCATAAAATCTATGGAAGTTCTTGGGCACAGACATAAGGATAGGCGATACATAACGATGAGGCACACAATTAGAAATAAGCCACAGTGATAGACAAGACAAGCAACACTCTCACAATGAACATACACATTAATGAGTGACACAGAAAGCATTCAGCAACTCAAAACAACAACCTTCACAGAAGGTGCAAATATCACTATGAATAAGTAACATATCACTCCAATCAGCTGGACACAACAAGTGGCTGGTACTGAATTGAAAAGCGAATACACTTGTAAATCACCCTCCATAGAGCTCGACGAAGTGCCAACGGTGGTTTGCCATCGGCTTCCGTTCCAATTGCTTGCATTCTGCCACCCACAACATTCCTCCTAAAATTGGGCCATTCTGCATAGAATCCTTATTTCTCAGCCTCAGAATTCTTTCAGAGCTCATAATAACACCGAAAAAGCAGAAAATATAAATCGGAGTAAAATAAACGTCATAAAGATAAAGTGGCCACCGATAAACGTAGCAGACGTCCAAAGAGATATGGATATGACATGGAAATGGCTTGCTAGATGTTGCACAGTTGGGGACAAACAAAGGCGAGAAGAAGAAAAAAGATAGAGAAGTTTATTTGAATCACTGAGTGGAAGAAGCCGAGTATAATAGTGCATTCCCAATTACGGCTGAAATCAGGAATTGTGCTGCTATGCGGTTATTCATCCCAAATTGACGAACTTACGTAAAATTGAAGCCGATCAACGAGCGACGTAATGTGGGCGTTCCTTTCATTGCGTAATCGGATTCCGTAATCGTCCCGAATCATCGTTTGCAGTTTCACATCAAAATCATTCAGCGTAAACTGAAGGGTTTCGGTGATATGGCACAACGATTAGCAGGAAGAACATAAGCAGCAATACTGCATCTGCATCGAGCAAACGAAGCAACATCCAAAGGAATCATAGAACCAATTAACACGTCAGGTAATGAGGAAGCTTTAAGTAATAATAACCACAACAGTGATCATCGCAGTAGCAATCAATATGACACCAATTTTTGAGCTTCTGAGTATTCAGAAAGAAAAATGACAAGGAGGTCCACTGTTATGAGGAATCACTTCCTATGACACTTCGTTCCCAAAGTATGACTGTTCCGAAAGCGGATTTCCCACGTATCGGGAATCCCTACGGACGGTCCCCGTTGGATGCGTATGAATATGAACTTTCGGAATACGCAGATAGCCTATAAGTCAAGCAGGAACAAACATCAAAAGTACATGTATGACAAATTGTTATGAGAAGTACCATTCATGCCGGGGACGACACAAACATTAATCGGTGACGTTTCTCCTTGTAAAGTATTATTGCACGGCAACAGGAATCAAAATGCTTCTTCATAAAGGAACACATTAAGTACTCTATGCATGCATACATGAATAACGCATTTGAGCACATTCAGTGAAAGGTGGCATAGAAAGAACTGCCCGATAGAGGCTTACAAAAGCTCTTGATGTCTAAGAAATTGTTAGACTTGAAGAGTGAACTAGATCAGATTCTTTCATAAGGTATACGGAATAATTGTTCCTTCTCCCTTTGTTCCGGTAACTCCTAAGAAGACATCCTTTTCAGTCCCTTCCACCGCTCCTCCTACCTCCCATCATGGCCAACTTCCTCTAATAATGCTCGAGTATTTTCTAGTGCAGAGTGCGCCCATGAAGTATAAGAAAAAGAAAGGGAACTGTATACGGTTGGTGACCAGATGAATGAAGACCACTTTCACGACAGAGATTGAAGCAGAGCTCTTGCTGGACACATTACGCACCAACTGGGCAATGCCTACTGACTCTGTCTAAGATCTACAGTCCTAAAAGCGCTTTGGATTCGTTACTGCGGTTACTGCAGCAACCGATATTAAAAAATGTTACCACATTTTCGTGCTGCAGAAGGTGAAAACTGCAAGTCTTTTAGGAAGCAGGTATTGCCATAGCCTTCTACATGTCATTTTTCGAACGCGAATCGAATCGTCAATAATTACTAAAAAAACGCCTTCAGAACAACCCTGAAATTGTTGTTTAATGATCAGATAACAGTGAGTATAAAATTTCTCTTAAGATGCTTTTTCCACTTCGTTTTTCGTTAAATGTTCTGAAAATTACAACGTTACTCACAGTAATTGCCTCATATTCGATAATAAGGCAAAAGATTACATAGAACTGAATAGCGTCGAGTAGCGGCGTTACCCAATAGTCGCGATTGTAACGATTATGAGTCATGCTGGTCACATAGGTACTCATTGAATTGCCAGCGAACTGAACAGAAGGAACTCAAGAACAATCGATTTGCCGGCCGGCATATCGTGCAGTAAATAAATTTAAAAAATCACTGCAAGTAGTAAGTTAGATGAATCAATCAGCCGCTCAAAATCAGTACAAAAGGAAATACCCTTGAAATTTGTAATTCATCTTTAAAAGTTGTTTCCTTCTAACAGTCCTCTAAACCAGCGACAACTTAAGCAACCTCCAAAGTTTAAGGAAATCTATTTCAATCATGTGAAATAAAAAAAAGCTTGAAGATGAAAGACAAAAATTCAGAATATTTTCTTCGGTACTGTTGCAGAAGCGTTGTAAAATACGTACTGGAAAAAATGCACGCCAAAAGGATTAATCACGGTGAATTTTATGAATTTATTTTAATCGTTACTAAATAAAGCTCTAATGAGCTCGAATAAATATTAAGACAGCAAGTCACTATATATATGTAGAAGTCAAAAATACAGAGAAACAATACTAGACGCTACGTAACCGACATATCAATGTTGCTGCTATAAGAAACCGAATGAGTGAATTTTTCTTTCGACTACAGTAACAAAGAAGAATGCTAACAGTTGTTCATTCTCATGCAATACATTCGAGAGGTCTGTTCACTAGTATCCTTGTTAGACAATGGGTCATTTCCTACTAGCTATTTCCGCAACGGGTTTTGTACTTTAATAATTTATGCTAATGGAAAGCGAGTTGACTTTGTCGATGTTGGATACCGGGCTGGGAATCATAAGCTAATCTACACATATTTGAATGTTACTTGTAAGCGTGTTAGTGAGGCGCAATACTCGCAACGAGAACGATCATTAGCTCAAATGACGCAGTACAATCTCTTACATTTAGAACAATGCAAACAAACATACAAGTAAACAAAACTGTTTCGCTAACGTTTGTGAGTGTGGAGCCGGAAAAGCGGACCATAAGAAATTTTGTAAAGCAAAGCATTAACCAGTTAAACGGCTATATGACCTCAATGAATTTTTTTCTTCATTGTAACACTACTGCTACAATGGTGAATACTGAAAAGAGTCAGTTAAGAGTGCAATTTGCAACGTGCTATGAATCAACTGCAAATAGTACTGATTGCGTTCATGCTTATCATTCACATCCATATACACGACATGGAAATGGAAATGAAGAGAGCAATTTGAAATCAACGCATCCACGAGTTATATTCCTGCAGGATATCATCGAGTTCATTGCTAAGCATAGAAGGCATATCAAAGATTCAGTTGCAATTTTTGGCCCATTATTTAACAAAGACTTTTCTAAAGACATAAATACTTTCTAAATACAATAGAGAACTGAAAGAGTTCATTAAAATACAGAAAGAAAAGAAGGAATAAAGGAAAGAAAACCTTTTAATCGCAATTAGGAAAATCAATTCAAGAATAGAAAAGAAAAATGCGAAAACAAAGATTTTCATAAATGAAAAAGTTTGTAGTAATAATAATAATATGATTAAGAAATCACATAAAATAAAGCATCAGGCATTACTGAATTACAGCCGATTCTTTTCTTTGCTATTCACAATAGTGCATTAATAATTAAATCCATTATCATTAATAGGAAATAAAATAGTCATTGCTGTTCACCGTAATGAAAAAATAATCCATAACAATGAAAAGAAATATTCAATATAGCCGTTTAATGAATCTGAATATTTTTTTCAGTAGACAACTCAAAAGATTCGAAACATTTGATCGCTAGTAATCCTAAATTTTAGCATTCAATCTCGATTTGGATTTAATTATAAATTAAGTCGAATTTTTCCTCAAAGGTAATAATAAAGAAATTCATTCACATGCAAATTCTAATCTTACAAGTGAATTTATATTGTATGAAAGTACATTAAAAATTTGACTAAAAAAGTATATTCGGTCAACGCATAAACTAAAATCGGTCATAACATCAACGATATGTACAACTGGGTCAAAATACAGTTGTGATGAATTGCGGGCGGTGCATCGTGATATTTACCTCTCATGCATCGACTTTTTTTATTCTCACCTTCTTTGATGTCCATACGAGACGGACGAGGTTTTAGGCATCGGAATATTGGAATAGTGCAACTTTATTATTTTTTGAATTGTTATATTTTTACGTTTATCTACTGACGAATAAATAATTAAATTAAAAAAGTTTAAAATTATGCCACTTATTAGATAGAGTAGAGTTTAACAGCAGTTAAAAGTTGGTACCCACTTATAATTGAATATAGGTATCTACTTATAACCGAATCATGTATGTGCATGAACATATGTATCTAAAGTACTTCCAAGCGTATCCTGCATAATGCCACCTATGTCACCGCTGCCCGCATCATCCTTGTCGCCAATTTTATTCATATGCACGATCGACTTTCTTTGATGTGTGCCTATTCTGGGCTCGTTTCAAGCACCTTTGAGAAGTTTGCACTGCATCCGTCCACCTGGTTGTCTGTGTGCCCAAAGGGCGCGCCAGATATAGGAGACCGCAAGTGACGCATTCAAAGGTCCATTCTTTTCTTCGGGCATACTCCTTCAATTGCACGTCGTCCTTTCATATCATACATCTCGTCAACGTCATTTACAAGGTCTGTGCGTTTCTTAGCCAATTCAAAAGTGCATTGACCTTCAAGAGATAGTTTACTTGTCAAGAGTTTCGTAGCTGTCTTCGCTAGTGCCAACTTTTTCTCAATAGTTCCGAAGCAGAACCGAGGGTTCGGCATCGCGTGTCGTTGCACGCAACATCGTGAATTGCTCGAGTTTGCCTTCATTTCACATATCACTTCCCTTCACGAAGGGCAGTAGCTACACGACTAGATTTCATCCGTACTGCATTTGATTATCAACTACTTTCGCCGCCAAGAGCACTGGAGAAGTTGAGTTGGTGGTCAGTAAAAACAAACCTCCTGCTTCTTCAAATTCTTGCTCCCCTACAACTAACTGCTCGTCCGTCTTCTTTTAGGAATGTTCGTTTCAATTGCGGTTTTAAACAGTTTATCAGGCATGAAGTGTTGCCACATTCATCAGGAACACTTTCAATTTATCTGAAGTGTCGCCGCATTGAGTCAAAGAGGTCGCCGCATCGAGTCAAGGAGGCAGTCAAGCTGCCGGGGAAAATTAGTATGTGTCGGCAGCTTGCCATCGACCCACATACCATAATCTCGTTCAAATCATTGGAAAGGAATGCTGACGCGATAGTGGACTGCTTTAGAGTCCAACTGTGGAACTGCTTTTTGAACATTGACACGACATCGGCAGCCAAATATTTTCACTTTCCTTCGCCTTACGTCCGCCATTCGATTTCTTCAGCCCTTTTAACGGGGCTCAGCAATTTCGAATTGAATACATCGCAAGGTTTTTTAGTAAATATACTGGTATAAAGGCTTCTTTCTGATCGATTCCTGCAAGCGAAAAGCTATAGATCACTCGGAGAGGTGTAAAAGCCGCGGTTAAATATATAGACCCCTTCGCAAGACGCAATCAGGTTTGAACTCGACAGAAGGTAGCAGTTGTGTCCGCTACTAGCGCCTAACGTTATCCTCACTTCCACTGAGTCTAGGAACGCAAAACCTCCGCCCACTCCCACCACGTTTTCTTTTCCCCGATGATGGAAGTCCTGCTACTTCTTTCTGAAAGCAACATTTTCCTCTATATGCTGTTTCAAGTGGTGATCGGTAACAACTGGCGATTATCTCTGTAGCAGAAGAGATTCAGCATTCACAAGATTATTTGGGCGGTAGCGTTTGCAGAGAATTCTTCTATGCCTCCCCGGATCTCCATGGCAGGTACTCTTTTCTGCCCACTGTTTGCTATCGCCTGAGATAATGGAGCTAATTTTTGAATGCAACAAGCATGTGGTGAAATGTAATTGATTGCATCTTCTGCTTGTCCTTTTTCTATATTGAAGTTGTTGCCTTGCGTGCTTGCCAAATTCTGCATAAACATTGCAAACCCTCGCAATAAATTTTTCAGGGAATGAAACGTGAAAACCGGATGGAACGAGATGCGGCTATAATGCGAAAGAAGCAGGAACCGGAGCAAGCTAAAAACGCCGCTAAGGCTGCTGCGAACACAAGCAGTTCGAAGGAAGTGCAACATTACGATCCGCTGAAATAACTTTCCAGCTATACTCCTTCGTTCAACCCAGTGATGTTCCTGTAACATGAAATAGCTTTCTTTCTAATTTCCTTGTCTTCCTAATTCGTTAATGAATTGGCTAGCCGTAAACCCTTGCGAGAAGAATCGTAGCCACAAAGGTGTTCCCGCAAATGCAATGAATCTTTTCCGCCGAGAAAAGTGCCCACAATGCATATATCTAGGCTACTAAGGTTCTTTAAAATGGTTAATGGGTACGTTTACGTACAAAGCTTTCGTCACACAGGACGACTGCAACTTCTTTCACCGCTCGCCGACGAAAAGCTCCCGTTTTATTGATTATGTTTGCCTGACTGCTAGTTGATTATTCACAAATTCAGACCAGGCTTTTTTACGTTCTTTACACGAAAAATCAGCTCACGAAACACGTTGATCACAAAGCAAACCTTTGTAATCGAAATACGTTCCTTATCTACACATAATGTGTTCTCTTAAACTGATGCATTCCTTCATATTGGAGGTGTCACTGTGATATGCTACGACTCTATGGAGGCGTGGTGCACTGATGAATCATTTCAGTAAAAAAATACCGAAAAAAATTTAAGCAAACAATTAAACTTCGCAGTACATTTTCTTCAGCCTTTAGAATATCTCTAAGGATATAATGCCAATTTCACCACAGTCTCCGAGTAAAAATGGGTCTCCTTCCTCCATATGCGAGCGCAGTCAAGTTACCAGTGCAAACAAAGCTCTATCTAGTTACAAATATGCATGCAATATCTCTCACCATCCCGTCTGAGCAACAAATCCCGCACATTTTGCTAATTCCACCTCCGAATAAAAGTGGTCATACTTCAGTTATACCTCTGGAACCACTCCTCATGAATGAAGTTGCGGAGTCGGAGGGCTAATGCTATCTTTTTCGCAGCATGCAATTCATGTTCACATGCATTTTGCCTATCAAAATGTCATATGATACACGTCATGGAAAAATTCACCGACAAGTTCATCCAATTGGTCGTGAAAGAGACCAGATTTCTCATTCGTTGATCTTTCCACTCCTTTGCTAAACGAAATAATTTCGCTTATTTTCATTTATTAGCAAATGATTAACGATAACACAGCATTGTAGCGAAAGCACCTCGAATTGGGAGGGACAGGGATTAGGGGTAGTAAAAAGCAGGAAACGATCACCACAATGTAACTTTGCATCAAGCAATAAGCCAAATTGAGACTGCAATCACCTAACTCTAGCAACACCACGTTTGTGCTCGCTGTAAAATGTGTAGCACTGAGATCATGTGTGCACATAAGTCATACCTAACCCCTTAATATAACATTCAAATGGCACGCCCGATCCCTCTCCTGGGTGCACTCAGAAATCTAAACAAAAACTAAAATTAAAAAAATCAAACGATACCCTGATAAAACAACATTGACGAAAAGAGGCAGTATAAAAAATGGGATTGCACTAAAAAATGAGAACACCACCACGTAGAGGAAAATGAAACACCGTATTGGCACCATTCGGCAACGAGAACTTTCTTGAAGATTTCAAACATAAAGTGACGCTATGGTGGTACTTCCTTTTAGCAGCTTAAGAAAAAGCGACGCCGGAAATCAGTCTTGTCCATTCATTCCATTAGATCAGTAATATAGCCACATAACCAATAGCCGCCTGTCACAGATCGCTCAGCACGCATCAATTTTAGCCGAATGGGTGAGCAGAAATACAATGCTACCGTACTTTTGTGCCCCGCCCCTAGATCAAGGTTACTGTGGTCACGTCCACACTACGCCAAAAATTTACTACATTTTTTGCAGGAGAACTATCAAGAAACAAGGACAAAACTAAAAAACTCAACATCAAACAAATAGACTCTCGTAACGCTCATCTGTCACAAGATCGTTTCAAAAGATTCTGCAGCCACATGGTCCTTTGTAAATGTCCCCCATATCCGATCTTCAATAATTACTGCTCCATTGAAACATCAATAAAATGACCACTTCATGATTTCGCAAATGTCAACCTCGTCAACACAAGCGCACAGACTGTAGGGAGGATCTAGTCAAAAGCCGCTTAACCAAAGGATCCGAAGTGAAATTGAATGGTTATTGAAATGTTGTGAAGTAAGAATAGCCTTAGTGTGGATTCAAGGCGCCTATCACCAGTAGATCACCAAACGCTCATTTTGAACTTCACTGTAGTTCTTTGCAATTTTCAAATGCAAACCTAACATCGGAGCATGCCGAGTGCGCATCCAATATAGAGGTCGATGATGCTGCGTGCGCTTTCGCAATGCCAAAACTTGCACAGCTTGCTTCATGCTGTATTGAATTTAGAAAATTGGCGCAAAAAAGGAATTTTGCGATCAGCTGTCATTCCCTTCTCAAAATGTTCATCTACGCAGCAAGCTTGCTTCTCATCTGTAATAGGAATGTGCTAAGAAAGATGCCTCAACACCGACCGAGTTCCCAATACCATATTGTTTTGAAAAATTCACTGGTCCCGCACTAATGAATTCCATCACTGAATAAAATCGAAATAAATTCTATTGAATAAGATATAAGCCTGTTTTGATCAGCAGGACGCCGGGGCCATGAAGTTTGCAATATCCTAACTGCTTAGCTTTTGCCTACTTGTGGATGAGGGTGTTCAAGGCTGTTGATGTACATTTCAGACACTCAGGCAGCTTCTTCAATGTGTCCGATATTACTCATAATCGAACTGTTTAGCGCCAATGCTGTTGAAAAATCTTACAAATACCCATAATCAAAAAGCATCGTAACAAATTTGAGGATTTCGGGCAGTGGGTAAGCACGCAATCTTTTTAGCGGCAAACGGTACTCCATACGATTCTTAAATACTAAATGACCTTTTATAGAATAAAAATTAAATATTGTGCACTGAGAGAATCATAAATAACTAACAACTTCTCTTCTTTTTACCTACCCACTAAGACATAGAAATCCCTCACTTCTACAGTCACCCCAAGTCTAATCTGCAGATAACGGGTAAATGATAAGAAAACCTGACAAGAGTATGAAACCCTTGATGAGACGAATCGCCTGAGATTCTCGCACCATTTTCGAACATCACATGCCAACTAGCTTCATTCGCTTGCCACTTAATCCCACTTATAAGCCTCGATAATCACCGAATGTGTCTGCTGAATAAAAAGATTAGAGCGAAATGAAAGAAACAAGCAATGAGTGTTGGAAGTGAGGAATGAACAAACGAGCGCATTTAAATGAAAAAAAAAGAATATAATAAATGAAAAACACATGGGAGGCCAGGGATGGGTGGAACCTGAAATATGATTATAACATCATCCTGAAAACAAAATGTTGCCTGAGAATACGTGCAAGGTTAAAAAGCACTATACTTAAGACAGAAACGAATTAAATTTTATATGATTCAAACCTGTGCCCTTTTCGTTCTCGGTAGGATCTGCGGATGAAAACTTCGCTCGTTGTCTGATGATAACCTGAAACTAATACGGATGGCAAAACAACTGAGCGAAGAAAATAAACACCGAATGTGAGAAATTGCTATCAGAAGAACAAAAAAAAAACGCATTTCGGTATAGAGCATACGCAAAAAGGTTGAAAATTCCTTGAAATAAGCTAAATTTTGAAAAAAATTGCTCAAGGTTGCTTTTCATAGGCGAATTTCGAATCTTTCTCAACCATAATCGATGGCAACAAGTGATGG
>QEWY01003692.1:0-23820 GCA_006503575.1 Baylisascaris schroederi
AGGGATGATACAATGGCGCCATGTGCAAAAGATTTTCACGAGCGTCGGTGAAGCTTGAAGATTTTCATCATGCTCCTTAAAGCCACTTTCGAAGGTACCTACCAAAATAGGCGAGCAGCATCCGATTACTTACTGCGACCATATAAAAGGACTACTACAAAGAGGATCAGCACGGTCTTGACAGTTTTCTATCGTAGCTTCACTTGATAACAGCAAATGCCACAAAGCCCACGACAGCGTCGTAGCGATCATCACAAGGTAATGGAATTTGGTGGGTTTGAGAGCTAAGGATGAGCAGAAGCGATTGGGGGCTTGGGGGGAATGGCTCATTTCGTGCTGCATATTTCAGGCTGGTAGTGCTGTAAATCACAGTTGTGCAATATTTTTAAAAGAATTCTTGCGCTGCGCTCATCAGCAGTGTGGAGAAAACTGCATCTTATTCGCTTGTTCAATCTGAGAAATTTGCATTTGATTTTCTTGGTCTCATCTTCCAAGACTGCCTCATTTCGTCCATTCTATCTAAAACTCTAGATCGCTTGAATCTCCTTAGGCTTGAGATTTTCAGCCACATCGCCAGTTTCAGCATACCTATTCAGCGACAAAAATCTGATTGTGCTCTTACTACCCACTTCACCTGGAATCCCCTCGCGCTATCTTTTGTTGCTTTGGCCATTTGGGATCCTAGCTGATCTCACTGTTCCAAAAAAAGAGAGAAGAAATTGTGATGACCAGGATCTCCGCTGTTGACACTGTTGTTCGCTTAGTTCTATTATCATTTTTTCTATCGCATCCATGAGTAAACTCATCTCCCTTTATCCACTTTTCGGATTTATTTACAATGTCCGCTAGTTGAGGAAGGATCACTGAGCGAAAGGGAAACATTGACGATCTCTGGTGTTTGACTCACTGCGACAGTGTGGGGCGTTGGAAGCGTCGTAACGGGGAAAAAAACAACTCGTTTACGACGTTGCTCAACCCGAAAAGCGAAGACACAACAACTCACTAACAAACAAGACCTGTAGCCTATTTATAGTCCCGGCTATGGCCCTGAAGTCATAGAGAGGTCATAATCTATGTGCAGGAGATATCACATCAAGATCAAACGATTGCGAGCATACAGCCCATTGCACAAATGCAGATCACCACTATCACCGCAGTCGCGAAACTCATTCGATCACAATAGATCACTCGTTAGCGTAGACTACTGGGTAATAGTCTGCTGTGACCATATAATCACAGTTAGCCTCCTAATGGGTTAACAACGCACCTAATGCAAAGAGAAGGACTTTTCCCTGCTGTATTCAGCGTCAGTCTACTAAATTTTGTGATAACGGCTATTGGTCTTATCCGCATACACAGCCTGTGATTCCACATTTCCTCATTTCTTTCATTCCGCAGAAAACAAATGAGTGGAACATTCGTAGGAAATGCGTGCTGCCCATGAGCGCTCCTGCCATTCGTACTGCTGCTCTTGCATAATGCCCCAACAATTTTACATCAGTAGGGATTTTGATGACTCCCCACCAAACTTATCACGAATCCAGTTTATGTTCCTCATGAAAGTTTTCGTGCGAAAACGTTGGATTAGCTATTCTGGCTCAGTGCTCATGTGGCACTCGTTGCTCATGGCGGTTCGTGTTTCTGGCTTCCGAGCTATATTTTCTGCTCAAGCCAATTGTCTGCTTGCACCGGATTCGTCAACGAAATGCACGAGTCAAGCGACGTGAGTGAGCACAGGAATGCCGTAGTGATCCAACCTTGGAGCAAAAATGGTCCGGAGAATTGGATTTGAAAACCTTCGCAACCTTAGCATATCTAAATTGCTTCTTCCTTGCAAGGATAAAAGTTTATGCAAGAATGTGCATGAAATCTACTGGTCATAAATGACTCCCTACCGCTGAATAGCTTTTGAAATGGATCGCTTCGTCTAAATCAGGATCACACGCTTTAAATAGGCCATCGAGAGGAACGGTCAAAAAAGTTGGTGTGTCCATTAGGATTTCATAGATACCCAGTGTGTCACACAAGCGCATACATGAACAACATATCCACGTACATTTACGCACTGCATGCACACACACACACATCAGGCACATACACGCGCGCCCACACACATTTGCATGCATATGCAGGTGCGTGCATTCCACTGTTTACTGTTACTGCTGTCAGCAAGAGTTAGAAGAAGTTGCGAATTTGTGTGTTCGAAGTTGGCTTCTAAATGTACCATACCGATCTTGAGATATTGGAAGTATGACATCGATGGTGGGGAACTTCAGAGTGATGAATTTGGCCATACAGAGCAATTTATTCGTTACGATGCTGGCAAATGGTTTGGCAGATGCCGATGTTATGATATGTGCCATCGTGCTGCTGGCGGGAAGCGGAGTATGGGAGGAATCATATGCAAAATGTTATTAAAAGTGCCTTCGAATATCCCGATTTTGCTGAAGTTAGTTGCATATACAATTCTGTTACTTATTCAGGCTCGCATTATTTTTTTTAAGCGAATAAAGTGAACTCACTTAGCTCCTCTTGTTATCAAAGGTTAATTCTAGGATTGCCAAATTTTCAGTATAATGAAGAGGCTTATATGAGAACTTGTTATGAAGAATTAGCCATGCTGTCTTTCAATTAATGGAGCTTATTTGTGCAAATACACGATACTTCGTTTTCTGGAAAGGAATATTATAACAAGATCACACTTCTGAATTCCTTTTTGTATTTATTTCGTTATTTCTTTCTTTAGTTTTTTATTAGCTAATTTCACTCCATGAGGGTAGTAAACTAATGTCCACTCTCTGCGGATAATCATTGCGTAGTGATGATCAAATACTTACCGAGCATAAGCTTTGTAGAACTTGCAAAAAACCAGCCTCTGTAATTTTTAAAGATTAAAAGACGAACTGACGACAAAGAGTAAACCCATCAGGGACAACAACGAGAGAAGAAACAAATGGGCAAAAGACAGACATGCTAACCGATAAGTCCATTGGTGCTCGATCGGACAATCACTGTCAAATGTCAATTTGCAGTTCATCGAAGTGTCGAGTTCTTTGACTCTCTCTGCTTCAGACAGCCTCCGTCTTCAATGCAAAATCCAGATACGTTTGTGCCATTAACAATGAGCATTTGCGTTCTCTTAGCTGAGAGTGAACGTTCAACGTCTATCGCATTCTAATAGTCAACGCTTCCTGTGATGAATTCTGCCCACTCGCTATCAGAAGTTAAATCGTCCCACATATTGATAATGACTAACGGCGAATCAGTTCTTCATCAAGATTCCGCAGGTAATATTCCAACGTTGAATTACTAATGAATGAAAGTGGCGTTGTCAGAAGGTCGATCAAGTTCAACCTGAGTTTGAATGTTGCGGTACAAGGATAAACGGTTCACGGCCAACACAGATTTGGTTATATTCTCAAGGCCGATTCCGCCTTCAGAGACGAAGTATTCGCGTAAGTAATATTTGATGAAGAAGATCGTTCGGCGTTCAAAAAAAGATGATAGTTGAATAGCGGAGAAAAAGGAGACAATTGAACGCGAAGAAGAACTGAAAGGTCTGACAAAAAAGAAATTTCTCGGAATCAAATATTCATAGGATGCAAGTGATGTGAGTTTTGTAGAGGCTGAGTGACCAAATGTGACCAATGTCAACGAGGTACACACTGGCAAAATCGATGGAGTCGTTTATAATGGGAATGGGGACAGCGAATAAGGCTTTTACCTTCCTCGATATCCTATTGTTAAAATAGGTTAATGTTGAAACTGGGATGAAGTGTTGGTGAACTACTAAAATATGTAATCAGATTGAAAAAAAAAATCAGGTAAAGCCAAAATCATTTGTATGAAACTTGGTGGTATAGTTGAAAAATAGTGTGGAACCTTACTGTTCCTCACGGGTACTGGCGCTTTAATCTAAGATTTTTAGGTACTGAAATGGCAACTGCAGGACATTGCAGGCAATGTTGCCCTGTATTCTGAATACAGTGCCAATAATATAGGGAGATCTTGTTTCATTTTTGCAACTTTGTAAGCGTACTGAGTTTATATCTGTGCTCGGTAAGGATAAACAGTCGTTGCTATTTTGTATAATGCTTGGCTTATCTGGTTATTCCATGTGACAGAATTTTTTTGACTTCTTAGGTGAGACAAACTGCAATATGCCTATACAAACTATAGGAAAACGACTACCAAAGAACTTAAGTAATCTTACGACACCAGAATTAGCTGTTGTGACTAATTGCCTTGTTAATGGCATCGACGATGTGCTCAGTCACACGTTTGAGAATCTATACCATCTCAGCATTCCTTAATAAGTGTAACTTTCGCGCTTGGATACTGAGATTATAGGATGCGAAGGTTTTAGGTACGCATCAATTGTTCCCACCTCAATTCGCCACCTTGGCTGCATTTTTTCATATTCAGTGACACTGGAATGGGCGCCACAGATCAAATTTTGCCACGCAATTTAAGCTTACAGCTAGTTAGGTGTGGCTCGAGAAGAATGTTTCGCTGTACGTTTGTACAGCTCGTTGGTCCAATAAAACAGTCATAATAGGGCATGGCATTTTGTCGTTGTTTCTGAACAATTCCATAATCAGCTGACCTATTGCGTTCAAGTGCGAAGACGATCACCTTGCCAGCGGCTTTGGTATGTTTTTCCAGTTGGTTGTTTAGGTCATAGGAAAGGTAACAGAGTAGTTCGCCAACCTGCACTTACCGCACATTTTTCAAACGATTACAATGTGTTTATGAACAAGATAATCACTGAATGGCTTTGCTTCAGTGGTTACGGTCATCCGCCATGGTCATTTTGTAGCCCTGTGTCGACGTCACCGTGGGAGCATATTCGTTTCAGTCGATATTTGTCAACTCTTGATGAAACTGCATGTGAAACCTATGCAAACCAAGTGAACAAAAAATGGGTCAGCAGCTTTGCATCTCCATTCGTTCATCTGCACTCGAATGATGTTTATAGCATGAAGAATAACAGAAGTGATCTCTACTATATTCATATCGTAGCGGTCAGCAACCTTGGCCGGGAACTGATTCCAAAATTGGTCACGTTCCAATTTTGTTGCATGAACGAGCTGATATTTGTTTATTATAAGGTGTTTCCTATTGCTGTCATTTTCTGAGAATTCCTTCTTCAAGTTGGCAGTTTTTGATATATGAGAAATAACGAGTTGCAATGGGTTGGCAGGATGTCGAGGTGTGGAGGGCGATGTGAATTCTTGAAACTGAAATGTTTTCTTAAACTGTTGAAGTCCGTCACAGAAGTGAATTCTGTGGGATTGAAGATATTAAAAGTACCCCTTTAGTGTAAACAGCAAAAGACGAAAAAACAGACAAGTTGGAAAAGTTCATTCGCGCGGCTCAGATGCTTCGTTATGGTCACAAGGACCAAAGATTCCTCGAGATTTCGACTGCAGCTCATCAATCGTTGCCCCTGTACCTCATTTAATGACATGCACCTTTTTCTTGACGAGAAATATATCTCCATGATGCTTCAGCTTTTTTCTCGCCCAGTCTTTGGGGTCTGATTTCGTACTGCATGAGAAAATTCTATCAAATCAACGCATGCATTTTATGGCATGATTAATACTTTTGCGTTTCTCCATCCATCGCCTCTAGCGAACCCGCAAAGCTTTGCAAATNATATGTCGGTTTCTTGGTGAACAGAACGGTTAGCGGCACATCGTGATCAATATGAAGGCTAATCATCAGTTTTGCCATCAGCTCATGTATAATTTATCCCTAAATCAATCCATTAGAAATATTTCCTCGTTGTCTTTTTAGATGTTTTTACTGAACGACAGCCGTTTTTCTTCAGATTTCCATCGATATGTTATTGATACAGGCGTGGATGCGAATAGTTTCTGCATTAGAGTTTGGGAAAATCACTACGTTATATGCGGGCAGTTGTGGCTTCATTGCATATCTTTAGAACTTGTAGAAAATTAGAAGCGCGTGGAATGCTTTCATCGGAAACGTAAAATGATTGGCCAACCAGAAAAATATCTTATCACACGGAAATTTCGTGTGGGATTCAACAGTTTATTTCTTTATGGCTCAGTTGGAGCATGTACTTCGACGAAATTGCAGTACAATTGTGTGAAAATTGTACGTCAGTTCGACTGCACGTCAATCCTTAATAGAGCCTTTATGGGCGCCAAGCGTGGTCAAAGAGGTTCTCGGATGGTGAGTGTCAAAGGGCAGCTCAAAGTTTCTGCTTCCTCGAACATCGTATTTCCAAGCCATGAGCGTTGAAAGCGTTATGCTCCAAAATTTGGAATCGATTGTGCACTGATCTTGATTACGTACCTGTCAAACATCAGTGTAAGACAAATTGCCTTCAACGCATGTCAACCGTTGAAGCCGTATTTGCGGTCGGAGTCTAAATTTGTGATTCTGCGAAAACTTCAGCACAGAAATAGTTTTATCGGTGAAATTTGGCACCGATAAAAATGCGAAGGTGTCTCAATTGTAAAGAAGTACTCAACTTTGATTCCGTCACACTGTTTTGATGCGTTATGGGATGTGGTTGATTTCATATTCAATCTTTGTCTTGGAGATTAGCTATTTCGCGTTAAACCTTTTCAAAGAGTAACAAAATCTCCAGTTTGATTGTTTCAACATCGATAAGAATACTTTCTTTAGGATGTGTGAAAATGCGTATTGCTTCATTATGCGAACTTTTTTGACGGTGTAATTTCTTTGAAGGGCTGTGAATGAATTCAGAGTGCTTTGTCACGGCGCAAGTTAAGTATAATATTTGAGAAGTAATTAAAATACATTCATAATTTACCGGTGTCTGTGGTTGCACTCATTCGGGAAACTCAGTTTTGAAAGACTTTTTCACTTGCTTTGGTCGACATGCTTTTGTTTTTGTGGTTCACGATGATTTTATGAAGTCAGGCCCTAGAAAAGTGATTTCACGTTAGGCTACATTCTTTTGCATGATATCCTGTTTTTTCGAAAAGAAATTTCAGTGCGGCTGGCCGGCGGAGTGAGTGAACTGACTGATATTTTTTACCCAGCGTTATTGTGAAAATTGGCGTCGGCATTTCTGAGTAAAAACATGAGGATGGAACCTCAGCGAATGGCAATAAGTCGCCTATTTGAAAATAATATGGGTAAAACGTCGTCAATGGAAAATTCAGTAAAATGAGGTAGTAAATGGTTGAATGTCGTTTTATCGGCGAAGATTTTACAACGACGCATAAAGCATGGTCACGATCGTCTCATGTTGCGCAAAAATTTCATGGTGCAGTTCTGGACACAGAGCAATATACTACTTGTCTCCGGACACATTAACCTCGTGTCATCGTGAGAAGGATTTACAAGATGCCAAGGGAAGCGTGCAGTGGCGTGTTTATGCCTCTTCTTATGCAAATGCCTGAGTTTCATGGAAAGGCAGTTCCACGAAAATGAGAACGGCAGAAGGAAAAGAAAAGGAAAAAGGAGAGGGGGCAGGAAGTGTGAAAATGAGGGAGAGAAAGCAAAGTAATATGAATTTACTCAAGAAATTCAAGTATTTAGATCACTTAATTCCTCCTTACTAGGGAGTTTGGGTATCCGAATTGGACTGCTTCCACTATATATATTTTCACTGCACGATTGGAATTAAAAGGATTTTCACTTTCACGATACGCAGAACATTTGCATATTTCTGTTAGCGAGGATAGACTGTTTTTCACATTCACATTCATGTTCTCGCAATCAAGGCGCAGTTCTAGTACCGCGTTGCTGAGGAACAAAAGCAGTCTTGATCACACGCAACAATCGTGGAAGCAGTGGTCTTTCAAGCTATTGCAGTTGAATATTGAACTGTTAAAACCTCACCTAAGGAACCTTCTTGCCTGAGAATTCAAACAGGCAGCGAGGCAGCACCATCAGCTGCAGTCAGTTAAGGATTCACCAACTGAGCCATCATCTGCCGTCGACAACTTGGAGCAGTGAGGTTTGGGACCTCATGAGGTCTTACGATGACCTCCCCTCACAACCTTATTCCGACGGATTGATGTGATCTTCCCCGGGGATGTCATAGATTTTGCAAGTCAGCTATGGTTTGCAGCCGCTCAAGTGCGTCTCGGAAAAGAGTCTCTAATAATTAATTTGAATGCCGACTGACTTATAGGGTAATGAATTGTTTGACGCTTACGCAACCGGTTGTTAGAGTGACACGAACTGCAGAGGCCATAAGAGACGACCCATTCTCATACAAATTCACAATGGCTACGAAATGCTGCAGAAAGAAGCACAAAGAGCAAATTGAAGCTTATATCTGTGTCATGAAACTCACCAAGTAATAGCTATATGTCAGAATTTACCAAACAATTTAGGGAGTAATAGTAAGCCTTTAACAATGATTTGTGTTTGTTGCCATTTCCATTGGTTGCACTTCCTCCAGAGCTGCTCTTTAAGCTCTTAATATGTTCTACAACCATCACATATTTTAAACAACAAATATCGCATTTATTTTAGAGGAAGTGAGTGAGCAAACTGATGCTGAGACTGCCAACCCAAAAGAAGCATAGAAAGTAATGAAACTGAGGAAGAAAAATTAAGAACGCAATGTATGAGCACGTACTCGATGTCTCCCAGCTCTCTGAAATCTCGCCATGTGAACACATCCAAGTGGAGGACGCGGAGCAGTCGAAGATGGTGAGGTGTGGATGGAATTCCGGTCCGGCATGACCAAAAGGCTGTAAGAAGGGGACCACGGTGTGCGATACTATAGTGACTGAGTAATTCTTTATGAGGCAGTGTTACGTCGCTGTGCACATAGCGGAAGTTCGCCTGCGGATGGCTGTGTTCATCGACGAGCACTCCAGCAAAGTCAATCTCGAGAACGGCGTTAGGCAGAAATGATTCCCCAGTGAACTGAAATGACCTCATTGGAGCATTATCGTTTTGTAGACAACTTTTGAAGTTGGACTGCTAAACTTGAGTTTGGTATACTGAGAAAAGCGATCGAGAATTTCTATTATCCATCGTGGCTGTTGAAGGAAGCGATAATAGGTGACCTCTTTATATTCAAGGCAGAACAGAAATAGACTGAGGCAGCTATTCACATGGGTCACAAAAAGTAACGAAAACGTCTGTAGGTATGCTATAGGAGCGGATTTCTGGCTGACACCAAAGAGCTTGACAATCTCCTACCTGAAAAAAAAATGGAAAAAAAAGCCTTTGAGGCCTTGTACATAAACAAATTCCAAAAAATCTTCCGCACACAGGATAAGCAGAAAACGTCGTATTGCTAGCCTGAAGCAGGAAAATAGCTGCTGATCAGTGGAAAAGGAAAATTCGAACGTTGGTGCAAAGCACACAAAATCCACACTGGAAGATGGTAAATTCACAAGAACGGAGGGAACGTGTTCAGAAGGGCCACAACAGGAACAAATGATGATTTTTTTTAAAATTCTAGCACATTTATTCGTCGCCGAGGCTCCAAGAGTTTTCTAGAGAATTCACGCAGTCCTGGTCACTTGAGCCCTTTTAAGAGTTTCCTACTCACCAACGACTCCTGACAGGGGGCATGAGGAGTAAACTAGGCACCCCACGAAGTTGGCCACTTTTCTTTTATTTACGATAATAATAGTAGGCGAATCTTCTCATGGTGACCTTGAAATCTGGTTGCTTTGTGTAGATTTTTTCTTGTTTGTATTGAAAATATCGAGGAACTGTTCGTTCGTATGTTTCATTCGCATTCACCATTCTTCTCACTAAAGCCTTGTGAGTATCCCCTGCAGACTCAGTCTCAAATTCGGAACACATATTCTGCATTATGGTATCAAAAGTGCGAGAATGCTGAACTCATATAACCTTACTAGCATGATGGATTCTTGAGGCATTCAATGTTTGAGAGTGGGTAAAGCATGATTCAAAGCAGCCTTTTTCGATGAAACAATTCGCTTCAGTAAGTGCGGAAAAGTTCGTTGTTCTGACCTTTTCTTGGCGAAGCAAGAAGAACAATGACGACTTATAGATGAGGGGATAGTGCGTATCGTCTAATGATATTTCTATCCAGGGTAGTTGGTTGAGGGGGTCCGTGTTGGCGAGCTGCAGGCGCTGCTTCTGTGCTAGAAGGAATAGTTCGTCCATGCTAAACGTTATAAGTGGTACGTTTTCTCCAATTCCTTCAAGAGGATTTGCAGGAATTATCCGCGCCATGATAGTTTGTTTGGATCCGTCACGTTGCCCCAATAATGGCAAATATGCTGCAAATGAGTCTTTACAAAGTAGTCATCGTTCCGAATGAAAATGTGAGCATTATTTTTGAAGGTAATCGCACCTTAAGAGCAGCTAAGATGAGCGCAAACACGTCGAAACTTACAAGCGAATGTCAAAAGCAGAAAAATATAGAGTACAAAAGCAAGATGTTACAAAAGTGAAGATGTACCAAGAATCGTTGATTGCTCAGAGAGAAACACACCACCATTTTCTCCACAAAATACGTCAGCTTTACGAAGACAGCAAACGCTAGTGGATTGGATCCCGCATTGATCCGCCTATTTTCCCCTCTCCCTCCTGCACCAAGAGGGAGAGATGTAGGAGTTATAAATATTGACGATTATAAGTGAAATAGGGCGAATCTAATGCACTCATCTGACTTTTCCCAACCAGAAGGGCAAGCGGTGCTCATAGGAAAGCAGTTGGAGTATGCCGTGGATTGCTGTTGGAGGGAGTTATGGTTAGCTGCTGCTACATTGCTGAACACGGCCTGGTTCAGTGCTGAAACGGGGAGCCCGTCTACAGCGCCTTCTTTCCCACTCCCCGTTCCCGTCCTTCTCCCTGCCCTCCCCCTATCCCGAAGCGTGGATGTGAGTTTTAGAAAACCCTGGTCAAATAAAAAACCGCGGTGATTAGAGCTGTACTCTAGTAGTTACCAATGTCTCATCCTTATCTCAAACCCGATATGGAAGAAAAAACAGTTATCGAACTGAATAAGCACTTGTGTGCTTGCTGGAAATGACACCCTCGATTCAGCGGCTGAACGAGACAAATGCGAATTCAGTCACTGTTTCCTCTTGTCCATTTTGATATTTCGTCTCACTATCTTATTTATTTCATCTGCACTATCTCATTGGCATATACCACGATCAATGTACTACCTTCTGAGCAGTTTTCAATACCTTACCCCGGTGACAGCATTGAAGAAGTCCACTTGTAATTGGAATGAGAGTATCATCACTGCGAAACAACATATCATCAACATCAAAGCACCACACTCTTGCCAGCTCGCAATCCACTGATTGCTTCTCGTGATCAAATAAAAGTAGGTTTTGAGTAACAGCGGAGTTGTTGCGTGAAAAATCGACGAGTATAGCCGCACGATCAGTCAGAAAGTAGAGTCGATGGTACCTCTGAAACTCATCCTGTTTTACCACGCCTTGATGATGTCAACAGGATGGTAAACTCATCTTGTTGATAAAGATGCGCGTGCTGCTTCACATCCTCCGGTGTTATAAGATTGTAAACAATCATATGTTAGTCACAGACGATTATTAATATCGTCATCATTAGCGGCCCTCGTCCGTCCACCTCCGTCCTCTCTTTGCATTTCCTAGTCCATGTTTCCCAGAAGGGATGAAAAGGTTCCGATATCACTCGAACCGTTAGTATGCTCCCGCTTCTGTCTAAGCGCTGAAGCGCATACTGTTTGAAATCACATGGGATAGTACGATTATCCAAAATAGCCGAAAGAACGAAAAAAATAGGGAGCGAGACAGACCACTTCGAAGAAACTTTGACATCTAACATGATTGCAACAGGATGACAAGTAGGATTTCAACGAGGTATGCAAAAAACTGCAACTTCCTGCCATCTGCAGCCATATTCAGCAAGGTGTGAGAGTATGGTCTCAAACTAATGCTGTGATTGCGCAGCTACCTGTAGCGATTTCGCGTTGAGAACGTTCCGGCAAGGAATTCGAAATTTAGGTGTTTGGAGCAGCAGTTACTCGAGCTCGGTTAAATCCGAGCCCAAAAATTCAGATGTGTCCATCTTGCTCGCAACAACTCGGAAATTTTTCGCTGGGTTCAATCCACTGCGCGGCCAACCCTCAGAAGTCTTCACCCCGCTCCGCTCGCCCTATGTGGTCATCAGATGCGCGTACATTCATAGCTCTTTGCTGACTTGGAGCATGCTCGATGTCCTGCTGAACCTTTATCGTGCTTGCACGTGCAATCCGCAAGATCTATGTAAGCTTCGCCAGAAACACGTGAAGAAGCGGCAGAGGGAGAGGAAGAGCGCATACGCGTTATTCACGACTTACTCACGACCGGCATCACCGTTCTCGCTGAGTAATGGAAGCATCCAACTCCTCGCACTGTTATTTTGATAACAGAAAGAGATTTGAGAGTCTCAACTGGGCGACATCTTAATGGGCATCAAATCTCCGCCAGAATCACTCACACTAAAATCAGACTTTGCACAATAGTCATGTTTCTGCCGTTTCTCCGAAGCTCTAAATCCATCAGGAATCAAGGCAAAGATTTGACATTGCTATAGCATGCTCGATGGCATTCTCTCATAATGCAAACGTTACTAATGACAATACGGTGTTGAAGAAGGGTTCATGCACATGAGCACATACCTTGAAAGGACCGCACAAGGACCGATAAGTGAATTTAGTGTCAAGTAGCAAATCGGTTATGGTAAAGAAGTAATTATAATAATGGGACTGGATAGGTCGAGTTTGATTGACTTCTGATCGACTGATCTCGACAGAGAACCGTCCCGATGCTGATATCCGACAATCTCTTCCCCATAGGGAGGCCAAAGTGCTGAAAATTGATTAAAATATATTTTCGCTTCATTATCGGCAAGAACAGCTCACATGAATCATACGTGGGGAGATTTTATACACTTTCCCTTCTGCTCCACCTCTTTCGACGCATTCTGAGGATGGAACGGCGCGCAGGTGCTCAGCACTCCTTCAAAGAGGATCGAAGATATGTGCACCGGAAAAGAGTGAAGAATGTGGTAAACTCGTAGCTGCTCCAGCTAGTTGACTGACGCTTAGCGCTTTCTACATTTTTTTTTTGGCGCATCCGCACCAGAAAGTAAGCTCAAAATCGGCTAAAATCAAATTGCTTTCATGGTGGTTGACATTCAGTGCACATGTTGACAGGGTAGTTGCACATAGACTCTGGGAGTTCCGTTTAGAGGAGTGCGGCATTCAGCACTTCGATGGATCTCTCCGAGCACGGTCAGGCAACAGGGGCTTGGGCAAATAGAGGGGTGGAACGGATGGCGGTGTTCCTTTCGACAACTCCACTGCCACTGAAGTACTGTGCGTCACCAACTAGGTCAGGAACAGATTTACTATCACTGAATGAATATAGGGTTGAGCTGAGGCTCAAGTCGCATTAATCCAAAGGACTGTGTACGCCACCCACGTACCGAGGATTAGCGTCTTGTCGGCCTCGTATATTGAGCAGTTCCCATCCTTGGTTGCGGCGAGCTAAATTTTTTCCTCATACATTTTCAAGCAATCCAATTATATAATACTGACGACGTATAAGCCATCATAGGCACATGGCTTGAAGGCTTAACAATGCACGGCAATCACCAGAAGAATCAAGTTTCTTCGATCGTGTCATCTTATCCCAACTTCTAAATACTGCCGAAAACTACCTTTCTGAGTGATGGGCTATGTAATTCCAAATTCGATGCATGCAAAAAGCGATCGGCTGTTAGCGAGAGAAAATGAACAATAACGGATGGTCATGAAGAGAGCGGACGTGCATTCAGCGACCAGTTTTCATTTGCTTTTGCCAATTCCCATTGGCAAAGTGCATTATGACGATGCGTGTGATATAATGTGCATGCTTCTGCCTTTCCGGTACTTCCAACCTAGGAAGCACTGACGTGAGAACTTGAAACTTGATTGATGTGACGTATATTAGTGCTAGTATCGTTTAACCCTTGCTTTTCTGTAGATCTTCCCCTCCCCTCTTCACATCACCTCATCTCCGCGAAAGGTGCCCTTCCCCCATTTTTATCTCTCTACCGCCCCACTTCTCCTCCTTACCAATTCATCCTACGGCTGGTAGCAGAGGTATGTGAAAAAGTATTATTATGCCCTACCGATCGCGTATTTAATTGTTTAATAGGTTCGAAACGTACCCCAAGCAACTCACTTCATAGTGTGCTTAATAATGCACAAAGGCAGGCATGAGGAACTGCAATTTCCACTTTGTCTCAGAAAATGGAAAGGATATTTTACATGCTGGCGGTGGCGCCATCTCCCATCTCCTGTCGGCAGCAACAAAACGCCTGTCTGCGCTGTAGCATCTTCCTCGTTATCCTACGCCTTTCCTCTGCGGTCGTAGCAACCCTAATGTGTGCCAAAAGATCATCCCTTCTAAGAAGTTATCTATCAACTTCGAAAGGAGTTAGAAATAAAGATGCGCGTCACGCTTGTAACAGCCTTTTCATCGCCACACCTAATCGATGCTTGTGATAACACAGCAGTGTTCAGAAGCACTTGAGCTTTTATTTTCTCCTAAATGAAAAAAAAAACAACGGGATGAACCGTGCTTTTAACCTCTCTAGGGAATCTAACGAGTCCCAGAAGCTTCATTAGCTCCCTGAAGTATGCTTCACTTCTAAACCTAGCCCATCTTTTGAAGGCATTCTACTTGCCACCAACTGTTGTCCTTCCATTTCAGTCATTTTCGCAAGCGCGCTCTTTGAAAGAATAGATTTCATGGACCCAAAATTTAACAAAGCGTTCAACTGTACCTTGCCGCAACGCATGAGATCAAAGGGCAGTGGACTCACGACTATCTAGGCCAACTGCCCTTCGACATAAGCAGAATTTGTGCTTGAAATTATGCTGCCCACAACTATGCTTGGAACAGAAGCCTAAGCGCTTTTGCGGTTTGAATTGTAAGGTCGCATACGTTTATCTTAAAACCTTTGTTGATGAGCTCCATGGCTTGATTTAAGTTCGATTTTATTTCAGTAACGATCACGTAAACCACACTTATTGAACAAGATAGATGGAAATGTTTGAGATGACTTACGAAATGACAATAAATGCAACAAACTTTAAGCAAATGAGCAACACTAAAAACATTATGAAACGTATTCTCTTTATGCGAATAAGATAATCCATAGGAAACATCACTGCGACCTTGCAAATGGCAAAGTGCATTATGACGATGCGTGTGATATAATGTGCATGCTTCTGCCTTTCCGGTACTTCCAACCTAGGAAGCACTGACGTGAGAACTTGAAGCTTGATTGGTCTGACGTATATTAGTGCTAGTATCGTTTAACCCTTGCTTTTCTGTAGACCTTCCCCTCCCCTCTTCACATCACGCTCGCCTCATCTCCGCGAAAGGTGCCCTTCCCCCTATTTTTATCTCTCTACCGCCCCACTTCTCCTCCTTACCAATTCAGCCTACGGCTGGTGGCAGAGGTGTGTGAAAAAGTATTATTATGTCCTACCGATCGCGTATTTAATTGTTTAATAGGTTCGAAACGTACCCCAAGCAACTCACTTCATAGTGTGCGCAATAATGCACAAAAGCAGACATGAGGAACTGCAATTTCCACTTTATCTCAGAAAATGGAAAGGATATTTTACATGCTGGCAGTGGCGCCATCTCCCATCTCCTGTCGGCAGCAGCAAAACGCCTTTCTGCGCTGTAGCATCTTCCTCGTTATCCTACGCCTTTCCTCTGCCGTCATAGCAACCCTAATGTGTGCCATAAGATCATCCCTTCTAAGAAGTTATCTACAACTTCGAAAGGAGTTAGAAATAAAGATGCGCGTCACACTTGTAACAGCCTTTCACCGCCACACCTAATCGATGCTTGTGATAACACATCAGTGTTCAGAAGCACTTGAGCTTTTATTCTCTCCTAAATGAAAAAAAGAACGTGATGAACCGTGCTTTTAACCTCTCTAGGGAATCTAACGAGCCCAGAAGCTTCATTAGCTCCCTGAAGTATGCTTCACTTCTAAACCTAGCCCATCTTTTGAAGGCATTCTACTTGCCACCAACTGTTGTCCTTCCATTTCAGTCATTTTCGCAAGCGCGCTCTTTGAAAGAATAGATTTCATGGACCCAAAATTTAACAAAGCGTTCAACTGTACCTTGCCGCAACGCACGAGATCAAAGGGCAGTGGACTCACGACTATGTAGGCCAACTGCCCTTCGGCATAAACAGAATTTGTGCTTGAAATTATGCTGCTCACAACTATGCTTGGAACAGAAGCCTAAGCGCTTTTGCGGTTTGAATTGTAAGGTCGCATACGTTTATCTTAAAACCTTTGTTGATGAGCTCCATGGCTTGATTTAAGTTCGATTTTATTTCAGTAACGATCACGTAAACCACACTTATTGAACAAGATAGATGGAAATGTTTGAGATGACTTACGAAATGACAATAAATGCAACAAACTTTAAGCAAATGAGCAACACTAAAAACATTATGAAACGTATTCTCTTTATGCGAATAAGATAATCCATAGGAAACATCACTGCGACCTTGCAAGAGAGAAGTTCAACGCATCAACATATGAAAGGTAGCATATGAAACAAATCATGCTTTTAGTTGAGCAAACCGCTCATCACTGCTAGTGAAAATGTCGAATTTTCAAGTTGCACTCACATGTACAGTACTGTATTCTGAAGATCCTTTAGCGGGCTTTAGCGCACATGTATTAGATGCGGTTATGTGTTAATTCCAACAAAGAACAACAAAGAAAAAACATTTTCAAGTGGGAAAATATTTACAAATCATAGGTGGTCGCCGAAAAGCTTACAAAGCAGCATGGGAAAACACTTCACGGCAATATATACATAAGCACGAGATTTACGATTTTACAATATGACCACAAATCAATGGTCGTAGGAGGGAACATAGAGCGAAAAGAGGTCTTCATTATCAGAAAGAAACTGGACGCGGCTCCTACTGCCGCTTTCTTGGCGCTATTCTCACCATAGAAGCACTATTTTCGCGAGTCAATAGTGACTCATTGCCCGTAAATGGATACACTAATGTTTTCTCTCAAATATACCCAAGTGGCTGATACAACTTGCAATGGTCATATTTGATGTGTGAAACTCGATGTGTACAGCATATGGGGGGTTCACGATATCCTCTGATATTTTTGACGCCCCATGATTGGCCTTACCAGTATTTTGCATATGCAAAATAAACAAGACGAAATACGCCTGTTCTAATTATAAAAAAAAAAACAAAAAAAACAGTACACAATCCAACAAACAAATATCAGACAGTGAATACTGAAGGTGTTTTTATTTTTTCGCTTTTTGGTCCTGCGATCGCGTTTTTGGCCTTTGTTAAGGCGGACGCGGCTCTCTGAAAACGGTCCACTTCATCAAAACATCTGTTTTACGTACTAGATCGCCAGATGCGTGGTTGGTTGTACCTTTCATAACGTTGGCAATTTTCTGTCTTTCATATTCCAGACGGGAAGAGGACGCCTTGCTGCAATTTTGATCCCGAGGCAGGACCCAGAATTGTTAAAAAAATTTCTTAACAATTCATATTAAGATGAAGTGTTAAGAAAAGTTGATCGCATTTCCGCTTACTCATTGAAATAATCTGTCGCTTCCTTGCGACAACAATTCAGATTAGTTTTCTTTTAAAACAATATCTGCACATCAGATTTTAATGATTGCAATCGATATGAAATGAAATAAACTGCAATATATTGTCATTGCTGGGTAAAACATACTTCATCTAGGTATGTATATAGACTTCACTTCACAGGATTTCAACATCGAACCGTTTATGAAGAACACAAAACCTACTCATTTCCACAATTTTCCTAAGAAAACTTAGCTCTTCAGAAATCTCATCGGTTGATGGCTTTAATGAATACGATTTCCAAACGATGACGATCATACTCTTTCAAAAATTTACTGATTCTCTTCCATAGCATTGCACTGTTGCCTATGTTGTTATGACCGACATCCGGCATCCACAGTGATTCAATGGCAGGTGGACATCGATCGTAGAGTGCCTGAACGTGAACCATCGATACCATCGAATCGAGCAGGCCATGCAAAATCAGCGTTGGTGCATGAATTCTGTTCACCTACATTTGGCCGTGCAAATAATCAGGTAATCCTTCACTGGGCTCCTGGATTCTGATCCATGATGGACTTAAGTAGTCTGCGATGGATTCTTGCCCATTAAGATTGCAAAGGTGGTGAACGCTTGCGTCAAAAACATCTGTCGTATGTAAATGTGACTTCATATGACTTTTGCTGTCGACCCGATAGCTTCGGCAACCATAAGAATTGACTTGAAATATCACCGAATGACATTCACATTGCAAGGTAATAAAGAAGGGAAATTGGTAAATAGTAAGGTCATAATAAGATAGTTTTCAAATGGAAGCGAGTCTGTCATGAGGGTATGGTCTCGGACTCCGGCAACATAATCTTTTACGACAGGACTTGCACCAGCAGAGCGTACGAAGAAATGATGCTGGTGGCGATAGGAGAACGAGACCCGCAACATTGTTCGTCTTTGCTGCAAGCTCTACCGATGCCGATGAACGATCTGTTGGTGCAATCGATCGTTCCTTCACCAAATACTGCAAGCCTTTTCCTGATACATTGGCGTACACCATGCTGAGGTGTTATTTATTGAAAGAATGGAAGAAAAGTGTTGCATTAGAATTTATGACCTCATGCCTGAGGTAGTGTGTCCCTGTGTACAAAGAACGGTGCATCTTTTTAACAACGTGTTCGCCCATGATGTGTGAGCCAGCAAATACACGATGAAATAGTGAAAGCGCAAATGAATGCTTGCCACATGTAAGCGCTTGAAATCAGCGAAAATTCCTCAGTCGATAATTTGTGCCACTACTGTCTCTGCACTAACGGACTTCGACGGTCCCCGAAAATATTGCGATGAGCAGAGGAGAGCAAGCAGTGAGATGTGCATAAGCTGCGATGCCATAAACCCATAAGCAACCCCACAAAACATCCCCTGGAGGAACAACGAATAACAACTCTGAATAACTCGAGAAACATCGAATATATGAAACCGAAAATATTACAATTATTACCCCACTGCCTTTGAGCTCATTGCGAGAACAGAAACATGTGCAGATACAAACGACAACTGTTCGCATTGGAAACGGCCCCGATACAAGTGTGACCGAATCGCAATAGCCCGAAGCGAATTTATGGCCACGGCGCATAGGCTTCTACCCAGCTGACGCAGTGCAATTGGAGCAACAACTAACCCTTTCGTGGGAGGGATTTCCTGACTTCACTTCTATCTCTTTATGGCTACCAACACTCACATGCATAAATTACCGGCGCTATGGCGTATTCCATGAATTTCAAGAGAGCATAAAAACACTGGAACATTCAAAAATAATGAATTTTCACAGCACAGAGTCTCAGTTGACTTGAGAGCACTGGAATTTTTACTTCTGAGAATGGTCAAGAAAACGATTGCTTACAATACGAGAAAGAAATGATCAAAAAACGTGACTGGTAATGGTAACTGCGACTGGTCCTCTGGCAACATCGGTCTTAACAACTGGTAATTCCCTGAAACAGAATGAACATTTAGAAGAGTTGGTGTTATACCTCAACAAAGACTAGCTTTTTCGTCAGTCTGATTCTAAAGGATCTTTGTTAACTATGCAAACTATCTATGAGCTCGGCGAACGTTATCTGGCCGCATCGAAAAGATTTGGTAGGCCAATAAGATGGTCGGAGATATCCGCAGCAATCGGGTGTAAAAACAGTAGTGTGTAGAGTGGCCTTGAACGACGCACAAATACACCAGCGATATGCTGCAAAAAAAGACCCAAAATGCGGTAGCGTAGGTAATTTTGAAATGATTCATGATTTACAATGCAGTGTGCGTTCACTGGAGAACAATTAAATGGGCACAGAAATCGCCCAAATACAGCCTCTACTGTCATGGGGACAGTAACGCTAGGCTTGGTGACCGCTCTGCAAACTTTCCTCTACTCATTCCTCGCGCTTATAGCCGATCGTTCAAAAAAAAGCAAATTTTCAGCAAACATTCCAAGAGAGAGGCAATATTGCTCAGTGGAAGCCTATGCTGACTCATTCCCCAGGTATACTAGGATGACACATGCGACACCACTGTTATAAGCATTCAGCTATCAANATATATATATACTCAACATATATATATATATAGTCATAAATAGTATACTGAGATGAAACTGCAGCAGACTACGTTTGTTCTAGCGTGATTCAAGCAGTCAGCTGCCCAGCATCTGGGCACTGGTTGTTTGTGCACTTCGTCTGGGGTCGAAAACATACACTGGTTTTCTTCACAGTATAATTTAACCAGCTCACGGAGAAATAAATTGTTTATACCTCGCTTAATTCCTTATTGATATTCAGCAGACACAACACCACAGCTCTTCAGCAAAAAAGGGGACGGGCATCGAAGGCGATGCAAACCACGCCTGCCAAATTTCCTGGAGTGGGAAAACGGAAAACTGGTGATCGCATACCGTCACAGCTTGTGAACCCATAAATAACTGCACACTGTTGCTACCGTTTATTCACCTGATCTTTAACATCAAGTGGCCAACGATCCTATCAAATATATCGATAATGCTTTCTCCTCTTCTTCTTCTCCATTTTGCTCAGGAGTTTCCTCTCAGCGGAACGCTTACATCCTCCCGAAAGACCGCTCTCGGTCGGAAGTCACCAAAACGACGTCTGCTTAAAAGAATGTTCATTTCAAACTCCAATGTCTACGGCGAGAGTGCGTACTGGGAGACATTGGACAATACAAAAGGCCGTGAACTATGATTCAGTGCCGGATGCAAAAACAGATTTCAGAGAGCTTCAAATTTGCGACTCTCAATGACCTGCCAACCGACCAAACGGTTGTTCAGAAGCTGTCGTGAGAACGCCCGAAGAAGCTCGCCTCTAAAGCATTGCCGTGCAGAAGTTTAGCTAATTTCGGGCTGTTTCTACGCAGTAACCTTTACAAAGCACCACTGTTCCGAGAAAAACAGTCACGTAATATTGGGAAGCATCATGTGGCACTCTTTGCATAGATCTGAAACAACTGCACTAAACATGTGCCTCTTTGCACTCGCACAGTACATCAGCATGAAGACCACTAACTACAGACTTAAGTGGAGACGGTATTAGCTCGGCGATTGTTCCGATTCGCATCACATTGCTTATTTTTATGATCCTTTTTATAGATTCGTATTGTCGAGTCCGGATTCCCTTCCTTTTTTTTCACTAGCAGTCTGCGAATCCCTTGCCCCTCAGAAAAGGTTAGAGAGGAAACGCCTGAAGGCCCCACCTCCCTCCAGGAAACCCTTTCTGGAAAAGTTCCATCCCCAGTATCCCTCTAAATAAAATCGACAGATTGCATAACCGGAAATGTCAACTACAGCTGATGCATTGCATAAGCATTCAGTAAGCAAAGTAACATATTCAAGTCAGCAGTAAAATGAGAAAAAAAAACATGAAAAGGATAAATCTCTGGTTGTAAGAGTACTCGCAAAAAGTGCAAAAGAAAAACAGAAGCCAAGCGATTAGTGTGCATGATTCGTCAACAGCTCTTCAATGTTGCAAACTTTACTGTGAAACGAAATCCGCACTGACAACTTGTTCTTTGATAGTTTCTCATTCAGAATCCTGACCAAACTCTGTACGCCTTCGGAAATCATAAAATACGACTGTTAAAATCACATAGGATGAACGAAATCATACGTAACTAGAAATCGAGCTGCTTCCTCAACTCACAATCTCCTCTGCTCACCTAACGATGCGAATGACCTTTCTTCAGGCGTATTTTTATTACCGGAAAATACTAACATTCCATCATGACAAATTGGATACAACAAGTCCATTCACCTATAACAATTTCCCATTACACACTTTAGGCATATACCACGAAAGGCGTCTCTCAGGTATATGAAGACAAACGAATCCTGAACAAAATGGATAAGATCTAAGAAGCATCGAAGGAAGTGTTGACTATGAATATGGGATAGAATAAATGATTACTGCAGTATTTCAAATGAAGCAATATGGATTATCGTATGCTGCGATGTGAACGTTGCACGATCGCAGATCTATCGCTCGGCAGTCGCAATACAACAATACTATACATACCCTCCCTCACCCATATGAACTTCAGGCAATCTTCATTCGCTGCCTTTATATCCAGGAAACTATGGAAGTTACGAGCAAGCCGACCACATGCAACACATTTCGCAGGGCACTCAGATTTCTTTCAGCACTTGAGCTTTACGCCGCCCAACGCGGTTGTGTTCGATACCACGCGAATTCTATCCTTCAATTGGCCGCAAACCTGTTGCCGTCATACGCCCACTTTTGGCGGCCATCGCTTCTCAGTTGTAAACGCTAACTGAGCTTCAGTAACACCTTCGTTGGATCTGGTCAGCTTTTCATAGTTGCAGGGACGAATATCATTCTGTTTTTTCGCCATTTGCAAGTTAAAAGTAACAGCTGCCCACAAATTTGAATTTATGAAAAGACGGTTTGTAAGAAGTGCCAACGCAATTGCTGGCCAAGCATCGCAAGCAATACGGTGTTAGTGCGGGAGGAATTTATCCTGGAAACACCGTAAGATTCGATTTTATAGTAAAATAAAGGCTTCCCCTTCTTATTCGTCGTTGCTTTCCTACCTCACATTTCCGTTTTTGGGTGTTGAGAACAACGTTGAACGGTGTTGATTAAACGTTGACCATACACCGTACTCCAAAGTCGTATTCCAACAATTGGTGCCTCAAGGAAGTCGCAATCAGTCAGCATGATCTAATAACGAGTACTTCTTTCCATGATCATTGCTACAACTGATAACCTATCAGTGATATTCTTCAATAGTTTCTTGGTCAGCAGTTACGCGAATTTCACTTGAAATAATTCTACGTGTAACAGAACAGCGAAATCCGCAAAACTTCGAGCACCGCCCTCCAGAAAGCGTATGGAACAATAAGAATGGGTTCAACATCACCCGGAGAGTACGTTCGACCCTCCGCTGTCCAACAAAGTCGATATGTGAATCAAAACGTTGAAAACATTCCGGTAAGGATAGTATTAGTAGATCCATCACTTCAAGTGAACCCAAAACCTGAAATTACAGCAATAATATTCATAGAAAAATTAAACTTGCAGCTTCGCTCAATTCCATCATTGTCGTTATCAAAGCTCGATCGCCGACAAGTACATATCTGAGGTAGGGCAAGACAACAACATCCGCAATTAGAGGCGTTTTTTTGCAGTGAACGCATCTACCGAAATTCTTTGCTTTCATCATTAAAAAGACTCTCACGCAAACTCGTCATTTTGTCCCCTGTCGAGCCGAAATCCACCTCACCGTTTTTCTCTCAAGCTCGCTCCGCGTTTTTCGCCTTGATGTGGTTGAAAGAGGGGGTAAATCGAGATCGAGGTAATGAACGGTGACAAAACTGTTGTTTCTGGTAGATGAACGTTGCCAAGGTCGGGCCATAGTCGTTTTCGATAGGCGAGTGCCAACGACCGGACGACCTGAGGTCCCACAGCCATTTTGCGCTAGCAATGCGCGGCTTCGTCACATACTATTCGGTCCGCTGCCGCAAAACCTCAAAAAATTTTCAGGGAGTAAGGCTACCAGCTTGTGCATACTGTACGAGGAGAATGGAACCCTCAGAACCACTTACACACAACATCAACAAACTTTTACCTCTCGAAGATGGAGTACGCATCAATGTTCACCAAAATCTCTGTGTGGAGAGATAGAGAGATCTCTCTACCTCTCTCAACTCTTTCACTTTCCGAGCTAACTCTGT
>QEWY01003696.1:0-26881 GCA_006503575.1 Baylisascaris schroederi
TAAGCGCCATAGGACTTGGAAAGACTGTTCGGAGAACATGCTCGATATAAGTGTAACACTGCCTGCTGAGGATATGCAGTGCTTAGAATATGCCGTAGTTACTTTGGAGGCAGGTAATTTATTCCTACTAGTGGTCATGTGGCCAGTAAAAACAATCGATCTTCTACGGAGTGCGACAGAAGTACCTGTGCATTATTCATAAAGGATAACTCAAGAGTTTTAATTCTTTCTTCAAAGTCGCAAAATATTTCGTTCTTTAAAAAGATGTGAACAAGTCCATTGCCGACATGAATCTTTTCAGTCCCGTTTGAGCGCCATATACCTTGATGTCCATTTCCGATATTTTTGGAACTGAAGTACATGTTCATCCGCATAACTCCGCCTGCATACCTTATTTCTGTCCCCAATCATGCCTACTAATTTACTGCTTCCGGCGTGAACCTGATCTCTGAGTAAATCATGGTGAAAAAAATTGGAAGCTTCAGGTCAATACCCTTATGTAGCATCCCACGGCTCTTTTTCTTTCGACACAAATGTTGAGAGAAAGTCCTCATCTCATTCCGTAGGACGATTGCTAGTTGAACTGCTGTCATATCACGCACAGATAAGAAACTGTGTGCCTACATGAAAGGCACTCCATTCGCTCTCATGATATTAAGACATGAATGAGAGGGGTCGCCCTTTTCTGAAGAAAAAAAATTCCCGAAGTGCTGCCCGACCGAGCCTATTCCAGTTATCGACGCTAGAAACGTTTCTTTCTCACCCAGTTTCCGATGGTAAGTTACAGTGAGAAAAAGGTCGCATAGTGCTATTCCACTTTGCATGTTCATAAATGTCTTGCCGGTCTACTGGATGTTACCGGTGCCAACTTCATTCCCTGTTACATTTTCGGGAAATATATTCACGGAATGAACTCGCACTTAGAATCAGCTCATGTGGTGGTGACATTATGAAATAAAATCAGAATTATTCTGCAAACAAAATGCGTCTTTCTCTCAACTATAAAACAGAGACGGTACTTGTGGGTTATCTCTCCAAGAATTTCTTTCGAAGGAAAATCTGCTCAGTTTTCGTATACCAACAGTTAGTAGCAGTTCAAACTGAACAGTAAATGAAGAAGGGCGTATATAATTGTGAGGAGATACCTAAAGTACCGAAGAGGCCCTCTAAAAACGCTAACATAGAGTAAACAAATCGAGCATCAAACAGTGGTACTTGTTTGTGACGAATCATAATTATCTGCATTCAATGCAACTGCCGTTGACATTAGCGACTACGTACTGATAAGAGCCATATAATTGTTCTGTAGTGCGGAGAATGGTGGTTAATGGTGTTAACTTTCAGGACAGATTCTCGAGCTATTCATTCCTCTTATTCGTAGTTCCACTATTTGCAAGTGGTATCATCGCGTTGATTCACGTCACCGAAACGAAGGGAAAAAGCATCAGCGATATTCAAGCAGATCTAGACGAGGACCGACCCAGCTGTTTATAGGCCGAGATAGGTTACGACTGCATCGTGTATGCACCGCATTTTTGCATCCCAACATCTCAACTGGTGCATTTTTGTTTCCCTACTCTCTGCAAGCAAATTTCGGTTGAACCATCTTGGTTTGTGAGTCAGCAACGCCAAACGATATACCGAAATTATTATTGACGCTCGCACTTTAAAAAGTACTTTAACAGGCATATGAGACAAGTGGGGACAGTGATCTAATTCACTTCTATATTCTTCGGCTGTCGATAATGCCCTTAACTTAGCCGTGCTAAAGTGAGCGGTAAAGAGCAATTCGAGAGCGTCACTCCCAATCGTTGTGTTGAAGTATTGAAAAATAACGGAGACTTTGATTTGAATTGTTTCGATGCTTGCGCTACACTTTGTAGTCAGTTCATTTTCTTTTCAGAATCATTCGTTTATAATAGAGTAGAAAGTTGTGTCTTTGGGCATTAAGTGAATCTTTTGAATTATTTATCGGCCGCATCGGCAGTGATCTTTGCCTCATGTTGTATTATGTCGTCGCGCTAAAGCAGTTGACTAATCAAAAGGAGTACAGCGAGAGCGCTGGAAGCTTCATGAAAGTGAAATCCACTCATTGTTCTATGAAGATTCCCGAACTGTCACGACAGTTATGGCTGAACAGTTCGGCTAGCATGCGCAACAACGCACCTTCGATTCTTCTATGTAACGTGTAGTGTTTCTATTGTCGATATCTCATCACCTTATAAATTAGTGCCGCTTTTTTGAGGCATCTTGCAAATGTTACATTCGATATCTATGCTCAGTTTGTTTTGATGTTGACAATGACGGAGTTAAACCGTCGAATTGTAATAAACATCTATAAGTTTGCGATTGCAACAAAAGTACTAAATGGTGCATATCAGGACAATAACAGCATCTTTGAGAACGTAATAGAGCGAGATGCGATAGAAAGTGATGGAGCGAGTATGCTCATTCAAAGAACTCGAGGAATGCATGTTGCAAGGCAATGTATCGCCTTTCTTTTGCTATTCAAACTGTGCAAATGCTCGAAAACGTTATGTCAGTTTTATTCATGTCTTGTTACCACCTAATGGGCAATGCAGGGGACTGCATATGCGAATCAAGTACTACATATAAGATTATACGACTACTAGGTGCGACTGCTTTGAATGAAAACGGATTTATGGCGTCGCCCGAGTATGGGTCTCTACTCGACGAGGTGAAACACAGTAGCAAAGCCTGCAGGGATTTTTCGTACCTGGGGTGATATACAAGGTCAGAGCATGCGAAGGACTTAAGATGGAGAATATCCTAGGGCGGAGACTGCGAAAGATCCCTCTAAGGTGGGATGGCATAAAGGGGCATCTGAAGAAGTGGAGAAAATGTTTGGTCTCGTCAGGGGCTTCGGGCTCTCTTGCAGCCTTATATGGGCTTGCGGAGGTCACGTTTATTACTGACCAAAGAAGAAAACCGTCGAATTGTAATAAACATCTATAAGTTTGCAACTGCAACAAAAGTACTAAATGGTACATATCATGACAATAACTGCATCTTCGAGAACGTAATAGAGCGAGATGCGATAGAGGATGATGGAGCGAGTATGCTCCTTCAGTATTCTCCTGTCTTGTTACCGCATAATGAGCAATGCAGGGGCTTGCATATGCGAATCAAGTCCTACATATAAGATTATACGACTACTAGGTGCGACTGCTTTGAATGAAAACGGATTTATGGCGTCGCCCGAGGACAATCTAAATTGTACTAGAACGTTTGTTTCAAACGTTCTACGTAGAGAAATTAGTATGGGTCTCTACTCGACGAGATGAAACAGAGTAGCAAAGCCCGCGGGGATTTTTCGCACCTGGGGTGATATACAAGGTCGGAGCCTGCGAAGGACCTAAGATGGAGAATATCCTAGGGCGGAGACTGCGAATGATCCCTCTAAGGTGGGATGGCATAAAGGGGCGTCTGAAGAGGTGGAGAAAATGTTTGGTCTTGTCAGGGGCTTCAGGCTCGCTTGCAGCCTTATATGTGCTTGCGGAGGTCACGTTTATTACTGACCAAAGAAGTGCTATATTTCCTCCTAATGAACAAATATGCTATGCAGTTCCTTTAGATGTTTCACTTTGGCTTCCGTTAGCCGCTTTCTTAAAGCCGAAATGCGGGAAACCGTTTAAAATGAATTCGAGGTGACGGAGTGTGCTTACGCAACCATCCATAATCAACAACGAATTCGTTTACAACGGTCTCATTTAAACTTCTTTGAGGGATGCTTTGAGAGTAAAAACTTAAGGTATTTTCCTTTGGGCTCCTGTTTCTACTGTTACCTCCATTTGAAGCGTCTTTTTTTCACGTTATTTCGAAACCATAATGGCAATGTCATTATTCTACAGCTTACTCCATTCGCTGAATGGAATGAAGCCGCACCCCTCACTTACATCGGAGGGCAACGTTCAGTGTTCAACAGCATCTATTGTCATCGCTTCGTACCGCCGCTAGGAAGATATGTGCAGCTTCGCCAACCAATAAGTCGCCTTGACCAACTTCCTTAGCACATACAACTACAGCTTTCTCATTGCACCTCATCTTGAGAAAATTGTCGTTTGCGCCGTGAGAACTCCATGAAAGCAAGAAAAAAGTGCGGAATAGCCGAACAGCGTTCTATGAATCCCTAAAAATGCATGTACGCAATCACGCGACCATCAGCTGACTTGTATTATTTACGACTCAATGCGCTTCTTAAAACGGGAATTACCCTTAGTTGTCATGTTGTCTGTGCACTCGTTTGACCACAGAAATCCATCCAACATCAGGACGTTAAATTTGTTCACGTGAATTGCAGCAATCGCACAACAAGGAAAAAAGCAATGTAAAAAATAACATAGCATCGTGAAGTTAAAACGCCATACTGATGCATCCCAAAGAAACCATGCATTGTGCAGTACAACAAATTGTCAACACATTGATTGTATGGACAACGGATAAATGCCGCCTATGGGATGCGCAGTGATAGATGCAGCACATATGCAATTGGCACTATGCAGATTTAAAATAAAGAAACATGCCTTTACACCAGTGAGAGGAAGAATGCACTTAAGGCTATGAGAAACATGTGAATTGCTGAATCATAACCAGATACACCAGCACCGAAAATTGCTTGATGCAGAAAATATCCACCTTTGACATCTGAGCGCTTGAGAGCATTTTTCGAGTATGTGCAGTATGAAGTGCCGTGTGGAAAAGCAAACTTGAAACCACAATTATGTCTGTCCTGCCCCTAAGATAAGTCTGGAATGTTAGGCATCGCACACTTCAGAAGTAACTAATCTTCTTCTTAACAAGTCGAACTGATTATGGCTAATGATGTATAAAACATATGACGATTATGTTACTTAACCTTCCCTTCCAAGAAGCAGTCGTAGTTATGCAAAACACACCAATTTTGCGTATCTCAGATCAACAATTTGGCACAACCGCGAACGAAATGTTTGCGAATAAAAAGTTCGGGGAACACTTGCAAGTTTTTGGCTGTCCAATCTTAGAGGTTCTAGCTGGTGAAGATCATATGATTGCTATACCTAAATACAGCTGCTGACAATAAAGATTTCACGAAAACTTCACCTAGCAATTGCACTATTGCGGCCTCATGCTTCAGTGTGTTATTTATTGCTAAAAACTGGACAATGCTGTTGAGTACTTTTAACGCTTCACACCAGCAGAAGGTGAGCGGAAGAATGGCAACTTAACCAAGGCTGCTTAGGGCTCATACGATTAAACCATAGATGCTGTTGCTGCATATAAAGGCGTTATACTTCTACAGAGGTGCTTCTGTCGATCCGTCATGTGATTTGTACAGTATTAGAATATTAGACGCTTGTTCTCATCTGGCTGCACGTAGCCTGTTATCACGGAAAGTTCAGCACAGATAAATTAAAAAGTTTCTGTAGAAGACATCAGTGGGCTCGACAACTCTAAAAGCACTTAGGCTGACGTCAAGACAGCAGGCTGTGCAGACAGATAATTAACACTGGAACAGAGGAAACAACATTCTGGGGGGATGCATTGGAGAGGTGGATGTTTTGGCTCCAACTAAAATCTTCGAGCGTGATTTTAATCGACATACCTTCGGAGAACGAAAACCTGACCCCCTCTGATATCGGTGTGTAAGCTTGCATTTTATACCGCTCCTGTTCCACGCATGCAAAGCAGGTTATCAAAGCAATTTTTCTTCACCTTCCTTTGAACACAGCTTGACTGAAGCAGACTATGAGTTTTGCTGATCGCCTTAATTAAGGTAAAACTTTTACCAATGCACACTTCAAGGATGTAGCATTCCATTTTTGAATAAATAGCCTTTTCAGTCACATGATTGATTCACTATTATTTCTTGCATTTGGCCTTTCAAGATCGAAACGATGGACTGCAGTAAAGAGGGCACGAAGATTCACCCAGTCGTCGGTGTTGACCCAACAGGTGATGTCATGAACGTATGCTATAATGACTCGAAACATCATAAAATTCTTCATTCAAAGGATCACCTCGCTGACGTTGCATTTCTTGAGAACGTCAACTGTCGAAGTGACCTTCGAACCAAATTCTTCATGAGCGCCGAAAGACAAAACAGTGTGACCAAGACTTCAAATGCTCTCGCAACACACTTCGACAACTGCTAAACGCAAACATCGCCATCAAGATATCCAGCGGATGTGGATGGGAACGACGATTCTCAACAACACTATAAAAGCGGCGCGGCAGTTCACTCGGGGTCCAGAAGGATAAAGCGACGGACAGCTCCTCCGTGCGGCGACACAAGCAACATCATATTAAATGTAACGAGAGCATTAAAATTGACCTATGCAGTATTGCATCAGAATGCCGAAGTTCTAAAATTTGTCTTGATCTATTACAGCATCCTAATATATTGCTGTGAAAGCCCATACTATGCTGATTACGTCAACTAAGCGCAGCTAGCAACCCATCCCCCCTCCCCTGCCCCCCAAAAAAAACTCATCTGGTACGAGTACAATACCCAACTTGCTCCTTCCTGCGATTCCGTTCTTTTAAAGCAACGCCAATTTCTCACGTTTTTATTTAAAGGAGAAAATTCCACTTTCAATCGGCTAATAACACTGATTCTTGAGTTTTAAAGTCATGCAGGCTGAGCGTAAAACTTTGAAGACACACTGGTGCATAGCCAATTTATAACCGACCATATCAGTGATGATCCTCGATAGGCGCTTTACATATGTCAATGGTAGTGTACACTTGTCCCCTATCTTCGCCTCGTCGTTGTTTCTGTGTTCCATTGTAATAACAACTCGCGAGCCAAGTGCACTCACCAAATCCATCGCACCACCCATGTCCAACAACAGCTTCCCCTAAAATATGAATGCGTAAATCCGAGCAGGTCGAAGCAACTCACGCCACTCTTTTGTAAGTGGACTTTCACAAATATGTGAAGTACTATATACAGGTACCTTGGAATATTCCGAGAATAATTATGCCCACACTCGCGAACATGGCTTTGTTCAGGCATTTCTGGAAATTACGAGTGAGAGTACAGCTGTTGGTTATCGTCTCTTCTGCGCGAGCGCACGGAGTAAAATATGCATTAAGAGCGACAGTTGTCAATGTGATCTTCTTTATGATAACAATAAAATTATGCATGTAGACGAAGCCCTTTACTTCGGTCTCCCAGCACTAAACGACAAACGGTTCACCTCCGAAAACATGCGAACAAACGAATGGGCAACTACTTGAACGCTAGGATAGCAAGCGGTGGTGGAAAAAAGAAGAAATAGTAATGGTTTTCGAAGTCATGAAATGAGACATTGTAGCTGTTGCGGCTGCTCAAAAAAAAAGAATGAATAGGGAAATAGCAAACATCCAATACTATATGAGAAACTTATAAATCTTCCTTCTATTCGCATACTTCGAAAAAAAATTCTGAATGAAAACATATAAGAATTTGCTAACAACGAAGACACAATAATCAAAAAAATGCAGCACTATACATCACTTTTGCTGAGCAAAAAACTGCATTCGGAGAAAAAGAAACAGACAAAATATATGCAGACGTACTAAGAACTTGTCACACTCTTTCATCTTTGTCACGTTTTCTGCGTATGATATCAAAATCATGTTTTTTACGTGTTAACTTATATTCTCCTTAACATTGGTGCACAAATCATCGCTCACATCCATAAACGCCCATTTGTCGTCCACTTTGAAAGCAAATATCACTAATAAAACAGCTGAAACAAATAAAATTGTTCGTTAAGATGTACGCCTACATTCCGCATCCACCTCTCTTCTATCCCTGCCAAAGGTTCAAGTGATTATAAACGACAGTGTAAATAATCGCTGCCTAGTAGCAATGCGAAAACACTTTATGTGAACAATCCTCGTCAACAGTGAATCCAAAAGAACGGAATACAACGCACCGGAACAAGCCAGTTAGCTAGATCTCCGCGTTGGGATACCTGAAATGCACCCAAAAGTGTCACGTCGATATGGCCACCTCGGACCATCACAAAAGCTTCACCACTGGACACTATAGCGGCACCTTTGCGAAGTCTGATTGTTTCTTTCCCGCGTTTGTTAGATCTGCATCCTCCTCGCGCTTACGTGGATAAGGGCCCTGAAATTACATTCATGATACAGCCGTGCCTAACCCACGTTTTTGCTGCTCGCAAATTAACTTTATTGCTAATGCTATTCAATGTTCTAGCCAACCACTGCATCTCAAAAATTCTTCGAACCATCGAGGTTATAGTAATCCAATTAGCTTTCAACAAGATGATGAGAGGTCATCTACTGCAAGCTGCGAGGAGTTCTTGTGCTTCTAAAATTCATCATTTTGTCTTTCGCCAGCTGAGTGTAAGTCGTGGCTACTGAGCAAATGCTTGTAAACCAACTATCGAATCAATCAGTAACCATCAAAGCCCGAATACAGTATATGCCATTTTCAAACTTTCAGTAGCTACTGGCAGCTAGTGGATAAGCGCCCGCAATTTCATTCTATAAAATAAGGTGTTCAGCGACAAAAATGCCAAAGGAAATTTCTTAAGAGTGTGTAGTCTGTTCCATAAACCTGTATTTAAAACTGTTGGGGAGAGAAATTTAGCTCAACGAATCAAGCACTGCGCAGAGTTAAGGGAAAATGGATTGGAAATATTTTACTTACTCTCTTGCTGTGCTACACCATCTCATAACTGTTATCGCACAAGAGGTGACAAACCAAAGGAAATTTCTTAAGAGTGTGTAGTCTGTTCCATAAACCTGTATTTAAAACTGTTGGGGAGAGAAATTTAGCTCAACGAATCAAGCACTGCGCAGAGTTAAGGGAAAATGGATTGGAAATATTTTACTTACTCTCTTGCTGTGCTACACCATCTCATAACTGTTATCGCACAAGAGGTGACAAACTTTCTCACAGCAGTACTCCCCACTAAATGGCAAAGAAACCCCCGAATACTTCAAATGATCTCGAAATTAACCATCAAACAATGCATGGTGCATCCCTGATGGCTAATGCCTTGCCTCTCGTGGATATTAGCCTTTACATAAAATATTCAAGACATTGGAAAACCTTTTAATCGCTCTGTGGGAAGTTTTATCATGAAGGAGTTTACTTGAATGAAGGCTATCTGGCGATCTAATATGTCGAGAAAGGGGCATATTTTCAGTGTTTATGTTGCCGCACAAAATGTTATTTTTCAAACCGAGTTTTTCTTTCTTGCCGCAATTCAACAAGAAGGCCACTGTTCGACAGAAAACGAGAACCATGATAATCTCATCGATCTCTAACTCAAACTGATGCATAACCCTTCACAAACAATGAGTGGGCTGTCAAAGACAATAAAACAGTTTACGAGCTGCCTACTTTAGAGATTCATTCAAAAGCACTACAATAGCGTCTACAATATCCACTATCGTTACTGAAGCCGCATGATAGAGAGCGGCAACACATATAAATACATACGACACCGATGAAGCCGTTCTCACTGTGTAAGCTGACCGTCACGCCTTTCGGAACGAAAATGGGACACAACGTAGGAATACCAATGCCAAGATTCATTGAAACATGTTTTTTGCTTTAATATTGCAGTGGCCACGAGTATTTCATCCTTCCTCCCAATTATCGGCCGCTAAGATCCAGAGTTTGATTTCATTTACTTCCAAAGTGTAGAAATCTCTGAGAGAATGTGATAAATGCAAAAAATGCCGGAAATATCGCCGTACGGCATATTAGGTAACGGATAAAGTGGCGCGCCATATATTCCATCCTTGAACTCAGTTGCCCTCTGCGTGCAATGATTTTGCGCGTCTTCTCAGCCGGTGTGCGCGGTTCCGTCATTTCTTTCTCTCCTTTGTACATAAAGCGTTCTATTGGTTACTTTTAATCCCTGCCCACGATAAGGCGATGGCAGTATACGGAAGGCATATGCACCTGAAAATAGTTGAGTTCAACCAGGTGTATATAAATCAGGATCAGTTATGGCGGAATTCAGCCATGACTTCGTTGATAAGGGACAACAACAGAGGTTCCTTTAAAAGCATAACCAGTAGGGTGATCGTAGGATAGATTTAGAAAGCACACACCGCAGTATGAGTTCGTCGGCTCCCCTTTACAGAAAAGGGTTGTCAATGTCGCCGGCACTTCGTAGCAGTCGTGTCGGCAGTTGAAATGCCATAACTCTTGTCTTTTGCCAGACAATAACCTACTGAGCGGAATATCAAAACAGGGCGCTATCACTACAAATAGCAATGGATTATATTTTTGCGATACGACCAGGCCAATATTTCTATAAGAACATCCCCAGTTTCACAACTCCAAGGTCGTTCTATTCAGAAAATGGAAAAAAAGGACATCTTACTTTCTGATCAACCTTCCCTTAACTCTCAACTACCCTTTATCGTTGTTCAACATTCGAGTGCATCGTCGTTCAAAATCCACATGTCTATCAAACATGCTTGCGAAAGCAAAGTTCTCCAAACAGTCGAATGGCAGTGGCTATGTGGTCGCTACAAGAAATTTTTGAGGGACCTGATTAGACCTTGCACATCGGTGAGTTGAAATTCCCAGCGCTGTGTCTGCAACCAAGAAAGGAGATATTATGGCACTAGTGAAACATCTTTGTTCGGTTCACGCAGTATTATTCGCCACTTTCTTCCAAAACAGTATGGCATTCGTGTAACATAACTGCCAAATTTGTAACAGGAACATGGATGAGCCTCCTACCAGCGTCTTTCTGTCGTCTCCGAGAGGCGACTACATAAGAAAGGGGCTTGTTCCTACATAGGCGACCACATAATAAATAATCACCACGGTGGTCGAGGAGAAAAATGTAAGGCGGAGACAGAGATGGCATAGGAGAAAAGAAAATGAAAAATATACCTCTCCAAACATGCAAAAACAATATTTGTCAGACTTTTACCTCACTGCAATGTTTCTCTCATGTAAGGGTTGGTTCCTCTGACGTTATGATTGGACAAAAAATTATGGAGCAAGAAGGGTCGCTTAACGAAGCTCCAGTTAAGCAGTCCTATATGGCCTTATTTCGGCTGCAGGATAGTCCAGTGGGGAAATGAGTCGTTTGAAATATCGATTCTTCCGCGGGCAATATGAAGGTAGGAATGTGGAGGTAGAACACGATGACTGTATCATTCAAGAAAACATTTGCAATATATTGCAGTATAAGTATGTAAATTATACCTCATTAGCCCTGTTGACGTAATAACATGCAAATGCCTAAGAACGGAATGAGAAGTAAGCGAAAAATGTGAACTTCAACAAAAATCGGGCATAAAATTTTCTTTCAAAAATGGCGATGTTTTCCGCTCAAACGAAAGTAACAAGGAAATTGCGTAGAAAAAATGATTATAAGCACTCAGCAAAATGAAGCTTTCATAAAGAAAATCCTTACTGGACATTAACAGCAGTTCGCTACATGCGATATCAACCGACTATAATTTTTATATTTTTCTGAAAACAAAGAACTGTTCGCTTATCAACCTGAAAACTAAATTGCCCAACTTGTCGGCCTTGCATGCCTTAATCAATATTGCTTCCCCAAGTGCCGTAATTGCTTCCCCAAGTGTACAGTCGATGCTGTTGAATATGCGAGTCTGCAAGCCACTTATGCTCACCGATCTTTGAAATGTAAGACGCAAGTAAACACGTCTTAAAAACAACTCTGAAAGCACAGGAAGGAATTTCGTTAGGTTGCCACATCGTTTTCCTCCTCAAGCAGTTCTTTTTTCAAGTTTTTTTCGACTCAATAAAAGGTTGGCCGGCACTTCAACTTCATGGCCATGCTAAGTGCGTCTCCCAAATTCTAGCAGTGCTCTTATTGCATATAACGATAACGTTTATAGCAGTCTACTCAATTCTGACTAATAATTTGATGGTCAGCTTATGCCACGGCGGTGGAAACTACGGCCATTAGCGGAACTAGAGAGAATGAATCACTCCTTTCCAAACAGATGCTCTCGATGCAACAGTTATTGCATATGCACGAAAATGAGCAGGCTGAGAGTTGGAATTCCTCTCACATGTATTTTTCCGTTACTATCACACACGACTTTCGCAACGCACAAAACGGGAGAAAAAACTGCTGCGAGCGATACAACTGACACTGCCCGAAATAGTTTGGAGCCCAACGAAGGAAGCCCACTGAAGAAAAAACGATTAATGAATCTAAAATAATTCAATGCATTAAACCATGGAGGAAGTCAATGAAGATTTTGTAATCCAAAGCCTGACAAAATATCTAAAGGGGAAACCTTTTCTTCGACCTGTTAGGGTGCTGATAATTACCGATTGCGAAGGAAGTCGCTCGTTAACGCAACAAAACGAGCACAATTTGAAAAGTGCAAAACAGGTACTGTCTCCCAGGCAGTCTGAAGAATTCAGTGCGATATATGCGAAAAAAATCCTAACTCCACGAAATTTGTAAGTTGTAGGTTTAAAATATTCCCACTGTCGGCTCAATGACTCGTTCAGAAACACTCAATTAAATTGAGAATCTCTTTTTTTGGAGCTGACGAGTTCAAAGTTCCTATTTTTGTCGAACTTGAGAGGCGAGCCACCTTCTTGCATCAATGTGCCGTAACCCGTGGATGTGAAGAAAGCGGGAATGCCAGCACCACCAGCATGAATTCGCTCTGCCAAAGTGCCCTTTAATTTAATTTATGGTTGAACCAAGCTGAAACAACAATTCAAGCCTATCTATACGGCTGTCTTGTTGAAATGTTTGAGAGGGGTATCCTATAGCAGTTCGTCTGTGCATGCGTCCGTTCAAACCAGCCATGTCCTCACTTCCCTCATTTGAGGACACACAAAACGGGATGTCCTCACCTCCCCTTTTCCAAATACAGAGGAAAGTCAATTATAGCAACAAGGGACATTAGGAGGGGTGGTGAATAGAACGAGAGGGTTTCATCCTAAACTCGAAGAAACAGCGCACGATTGTCTATAGAGCTTCGCTATTTTCCAAGATCTTGTAATGCATAAAGAGTTGGAGTGGACTGCATATTAGAGGAACGTATTCGAGTTCGATATCGCTCGCAAGGTACTGCCGAGAGAACTCTACGGTCCCGCCGATGAAAGAAGCTATCATTTTCGATGTCTAGAAAAACACATGGTCATCCAGCCAGCGCATGTGACTTCGCGTGGTGGGCTTCAATTTTGTCTTATTTCTGTGAATCTTTCAGTCTACAGCTGCAATGAAACGACGCCTCAGAGTGCAGCCTTCCGATTCTAGTCATATGCACAAAGACTACTTGAAGTTCTATGAGCGACTGGCAGCTAACGCTATCAAAAATGTTTTCGGTATCATCAAAACCATTCTCCTAATGGCGCCCTTCCTCGATATCTCAGACCGACGAAGTAATCTAACATGTGTAGTCTGAATATATTTGAATACTTTTTCTCAAATAGTGTGATTAAAAGTGCGTCGAACTTCGTCCCGGATGAAATTGTGAAAGCGAAATCATTGCAGATTCTTAAAGAGAAATTCACGCCGGCGCAACCCAGAACTACTCGGGTGCACATCTCGTATAAGAGAACCAAGTTATGTTCCCCATTCCCTCTCCCCCCTCCCCTACTCTTATTCTCTTTTTCATGTGTTCTCGTTGAACTTGCTTACTTGCAAATATACACTGTTTCTTAAGTGTTAAGTTTCATGACATGTTACGCGCAAACCTTTTATCTGTAGATTTTTTTCGCTTTTTTCTTCTTGCTCTTCCCTGTCCGTTCATCAGTTGGACTTTGCTTTGTGACATGCATGTTAAATGTTCTCGTACGTTTGCGAATAAATACAATTCAATTCAATTTCTGATAGGCAGAGTAAACGACCCACCTGCTTTTCCTGCACGAGAACCCCGATGCCGTAGTCATCAACACTGGGGTTGTTGAAATAACGGTCAAATTCTTGGGTACATTCTCGCACAACTCTCCGAGCAATTTTTCGAGAACACAGCATGTCCCGAAACCTTCAAATATCTCAATAGATCTCTCTTCTCTCCTACTCTTTGAACGCGACACAATGACATCTTTGAGATGTCATTGTGTTCTCGATTTCTTCGGTAGCTGTACTGAATTCGTGACCGAGTTCATGGAGAAGTTCTTCTGCTGATGTCCTCTAGATGTGTTTCTTTTCCGAAAGTTGTTGTTATGCCGGTTCTGGCAGTCTTCCTCGCTCTAACCTATCCACCGCAAGCTGTAGTAACTTACGCGTCAGATCTGCGTGCTTCGATGAATTGAAAATAATCTTTGTTTCTGTCTCCAAGAGAGGAATGAGACGCGGTGACGGCAAATTTTCAATAGATTTTGGCAGGGGTATCCATGGACACGGGATTCGCCGAGAGCTGGGTTCAACTTCCCGTGTAACCGGATTAATGAATTGTACTGTTCCTTCGACCTTTACTGGCGGCCATTCGTAACAATGATCGTCGGGCTGATGGTTCCAGTAAGCTTTCGTAATCGTGATGTTGCGGCACTTAGAGACAAGTAGCAGATCGCCGACGTATCTGGCCGAAATATCTGTTCTCCCTATTAAAATTCGCGCTGCTGCTGTTGGATCGTTTATGCTAATCCAGCTTAGAATTTGGCTTAGTTTATTCTGGATGGAGCACCACTTAAGCGCGTTATTCCTGATTTGCATTTCTTGCAAATATTGAAGGTGTACATTAGTCTCGTCAGGCTCTTCTTGCAAATTCTCTGCCATGAGTGCCCTAAGTGTGTCATCGGTTCTTTTTTCCACTTTAATGTGGCTCTCCCGAAGTGGAAATGAAATGATGACGTCATTGTGCATAAGATGTGGATTAATGATGCTGCAACTATTCCCAATACTGGAGGGGGTTTTATGGGGAAGAAAGTTGCTTGCAGTTCGTTAATAATCACTTTTTCCGTCGGGAATTAGGGCGGAATATGTTCCTGTGAAATGGTAGGGACACCTCGTTCCGATTTCGGTAATATTCCACACAATGGTTTCATGTGGAGTTAAGCAATGGTTGGCATGCGCATTACACTCTGCTGTTCGACTGAAAGTTGTAAGGACGCCGTTACCGTTAAACAATACTGCTTCACCTTCTTCCATTATATAATTTACAGTTTCGTGACCGTAAGTCCCTAGCAGACTTGGTGCACTTGGTTAGCTGTGGCCCATTTATGCGGATCTTTGGTGGGGAGCAAGATTTCTTTTCCAAGCCGTTTTTCTGTGCGAAGCTTGAGGCAATCTGTGTACGGTATGTTTTCTACCACATACGAATCGTTAATTACTTGGAGGCTCCACCGGAAAAAGGACCAAGTGCATACGGTTCTGCACGTCTGCTGCTGAACTTCGCTGTTAATACTTGCTCGTACTGCGGGGTCCATTCGCCCTAGTCGTGTTAACTGATCGTGACAAGTTTGTTCAAAGAGATCGAGTTTTTGAAGCAACGTTTCGATTCTTTCTAAAGTAAACGCGAGTCCCTCCGGATCTTCTGTCATATCGTGGAAGGCTTTTTGCTCTGCGTTAATTAATTCNCAATTGTTGGCAGTATGGTATTAATGCTTTCGGCTTGAGTTACGAGTGGTTGCGCGCTGTCAGGTTGAAATAGTAACAGATGTTCAGCGTCTTTCAAAAGAGGGATGCATAAGTGGAGTATGGGTTTGACTGCAGCTAGGATCGGGTTGGATTTTAACGGCCGTGGCTTAGACATTGCTCGGGTTTGTTAGCGGTACCGACGCACCATGTAGCGCCGTAGGACTAACAGTAATTAACTACTAGTAACTACTAGTAATTACAGCTTGCGGCGGTGGTTCAGTGGTAGAATGCTCGCCTGCCACGCGGGCGGCCCGGGTTCGATTCCCGGCCGACGCACCATGTAGCGTTGGGGGCTATTGATTAGAATGCAATCGACTTACCGAAAGAAGCTTGATCCATACGAAGCAGTTGAGGCAGAGACGAAATCAGAATACTATGTGGGAGACGTCGGGGTCGGTCCTTCGAGGGGCAGCAGTTCCCCTCCTTTACACGCCACTGGAGAATGCCCACTAGTCGGCTGGGGCTGCTTATAAGCAGCTCCAGCCGACAGTGGATTTCGTTTATAGTGTCAGCCGATCTCAAAACATCGGCCGACACTGGGAACAACGTCGCAAGAAATTTTGAATTCTTGCGACGTCTTCATGGGAATGTTTTCGCGACGAGTGCACAGTGCACTTAGCACTGTGCGCTCGTCGCGACACGAATATTTGCATAGTGCTGCGATGAGCTTCTCTAATATTACAATTTCGGAAATTGCTTATTGAGGATGCTATATGTAAAGATCTTTCTGCATGTTCACATCTTTTGCCTCCCAGAATCCGGCGACTTGTCAGCGCTTCCACATTAGAAAAGTGGAATAGCACGACGATTTGGAAAAAAGTGCGGATAGTGCTATAGCCACCACATTCAGTGCTGCCTTTGATCACAGCCATTTGTAGATTTCGTAGCAGTGCTGCAGTGCGGATTGAGAGGAAAGGCATTCGGGATCGAAAGTGCCTGACATATTGAGTAGCGAAGGTGGCGAAAATGTGCATCCTCCGCCAGGCAGTGATCTTTCTTTTTGTTCGTCTGGCATCGAGCAGCGTATTTATTGCTGCGGTGGTTTCTTCCTAGCGGCGGGAAGTATGTGAAGGTTGTGAATATAAATTGGGATGGGCGCCTCTCTTTGTTGAACTGTTGCTTAGTGTCTTCAAAGTGCTGCAACTGTCGTCTTCGGCCGAACAATGGTAACCTCGAAACCTTGTGGGAATTACGCAATCTGTACGAAAAGCGAGCGTTGTAGCAACAGTGACATCCACATTCATAGATGAGGGACAACTAACAGAGAAGCTCAGAGGGTTTTTTTATCTCTTTAATATCGCTTTTCAGAAGAGGAATCTTTTGTTCATTTGAGTTCTAGTGGTGTGCGTTTATTTCTTATTCCTTCATTCCTGTTGCCATTCGAAGAGCTCGATTGTTGCTGCAAATCAGCCGTCTTTATCGCCTATTTCGGTCCACGGCTGCACCAGTCACTCTTCTTTTATGTTAACTGGCATGTACAGATATTGGATACCAGATACCCTTAAGTGATCTTTCTCCTTCTAGAATTCTTGATTGGAACTTGGTCATACAATCGATGTTTTCGCGACTGACCACTGAGTCGAACTCGTCCAGGAGCACCTTCTGCCTATATCGATGGTTTGTTCTGCGAAGTTTTTTTGACTAGTTGATGAAATGATCTGGTAGTACTGCGATACCGAGAAGGCGTTCTCTAAAATAGCTTCGTTTCGGGCAGTCATCTTCCAACTTAAGCTGCTTCCAAAATGCGCTTTACCGATTTGCTTTTGCCGCTTCTCACCGTTCAAAGTGTCCAAATTATTCGCGATAATTTTTTGATAACTATGATGAAAAAATGCTCATCCCGAATATAAAGACGAACAAAACAAATATTATTTATTGTGGGACAAAAGCCAGCTGATTCGTGAGGTTATGCAAACAGAATCGTGACTTTCATGGATCGTGCAAAGAATTCATTTCTAAGGACTATATTTTGCAGTTGCCGCTTCATTTCGCTCATCGCTGTCCGTCTTCACTCATCTATCTCCTTCCGCTCATCGTCTCACCGTTGTCGTTCAAGTGATATCATAACCGGGATCTTCCGTGACGTTGACCTTTATTGATTAGTTTTGCTGACAGTGACAACGTATGTGAGCATGTTTGTCCAGTTTTGGCATCGCTTTGCGCATTGATGCGTTCGTATAATTGCATTTATTCAATATTATTTTTACAATATTCGCATGTGCAGTGTTGTACACGTTTGCAGTTTCACTATGACCAATAAAACATATCGCATGTTGTTTTTGGCAACACTGTTACAACAAACCTAGTTTTAGGACTCTTGCGAGAGTTTCTCGAGCTTAGGACCCACGAACTGGTTGACGAAGTCTTTCCAAGTGGAAAGGCTCGGTACAGTTACAGGGCTGAGCGCGGAATTCGAAGTCGTCAAGCAGTTGAAACTCGAAGCTGACGCTTGTTCTCCTGTTCCTTTGTTCTTTTGCTAATAGTGTTCTATTCTTCAACAGCGTTGTCCCGTTTTAGAGTACCAAAGTTACTTGAACAACACGTTATTCCTTTTGTAAAAGTTCATAAAATCCAAAAGGGATTTTGAAGTTCACAATAGTTTCACGTTGTTTAGGCGACCACCTTCAGAGACTCCTCGTAGAAATACATCTGAGGCACCGAACGATCAGTTGAAGGTAGAACGCAAACGCATACGTGTAGATTATTGTCCGACGGCACTGCGAGAGAACGTCAACCGCCTTCTGCAGAAAATGCACCTCGACCCACGACATATTTGTTTGTTGGCTAACCGCCATCTTCTTCTTCACTGTTGCGTAGAGCTGCAAAATCTTCTGATCATATTACCTAGTCTCCTGGCTCATGGGCTCAAAGCTCCAAAGCTCTTTAACAATGGGAGCAAAAGGGAAAAAACAAATACCTTGTTTTCAAGCTTGAGGCTGTACTGATGATTCCAATACGTAACGAGATATCAAAGAAAAAAGAACTTGTCATTTCAAGTTGTGGGAATTTCGTTTCCCTAGTGTCATATTATACATTGGCGGTATACATCTAATACGAAAGTGACCTGTGATCCCTTCAATGGGGCTTCTTCATCAAACAATAAAAACGGAACCAAAAATCAAAGTTTTGGTTCCATGTTGTAAGTTATGGGAAACGAAAAAGAGAGCACCAAAACCATCATCACCGAATAAAACGTAGTTCTTAAGCGACATCGAAGACACTCCTTTGTATTGGCCGAAATCCAGTTGCTCGTTTCACCGTCGTTCCTGCACTTCTTAAGCCACAACTGTAACAGTCTGCAGTTTACTGGCTCATGCCACTCGCGTACGCAAGCGAAACAGAACTCTGTTCCGCACTTGCACTTCACCGGACCAGCTTCAGAGTGCACTACCTTCACCACACGACCACAGTCTGCCCCGGGACACCAACGAAGCAAGCGAATGCACTGAACGATTTCTTTATTCGAATAACGGAAGCGAAATTTTGCAGCAGTGTGGAATAACGAATTCCCTGAATCAAGCGTGCTTGGTGGGCAACTTACAACTTAGAATGATGTGCATCTGCATCCCATGATCTGAAAAGATTGCAGGAAAGCAAACTCATAACAGAGGAAGAAGCGACACATGTGCGCATATGCTGTTACGAAAACTAAGTGGAAGAAGTTACAACGAATGTTAAAACATCGCCTCAAGGAAACTCTTGATAGTGAGGCGTCGATAGCGTTTTCTCACTGACTTTTTCTTGATATGTGATAACGTCCTCTCGTCGTCAACCACAATCGAGCAGCTCACCTGAGGGCAAGCCACATAAACACACCCTTCGTCCATCACCTCCAACAAGTAGTCAAACAGAACATATTCACACATCATAATCCCTCCTGCATACCGTTTTAAATATCGCACCATAAATACTCACCAAAAGATATCTTAACGACTAAACACAGATGATAATCAAGATGAGTTGCGTGATCGGTATAGGCCGCATCATACTAAAGCACGTAGGCTGTACATGCATTCATAATTATTAGCTGAAAGGCATCGGAAAATAGGATGTACACAATCATTTCCGCTGTAAACACTTGAAAATGAATGGAACGTTTGGGAACAAAGGGAAATTTTAAAAGTGACTGAAAAATGCCTTACACAGCAAGCCACAATGCGCTTTTCCGCAGTGGTCCAGTGCGCACTGGAGAATACGCTCAGAACCATCGTCAAAGAGAGTCCCAACATGGAATTTAACCATCATTACTGCACGACGACAAGGAATGTCATGTCTCTCTCTAGTTATTACCTGCTTTGAGGAGGCATTTTATCGCCTCCACCCCTCCACCCTGTCGTATGAACTGGGTACCCAAAAAACGCTCACTCGTTTATTTTATTGAGAAGGCAGAGGAAGAACTATAAAAGACAATAATACAGAATATTACGTCAACGCTAAACGCGAACATGAACTGAACGCTAGGTAACAATAATGATTAAGAACTGAAAGGAATGTTCGAGCAAGTGTGTTGAAAAAAAGAGCGAAATATACGATCAAGAGGAAAGAAGTGAAACCTCCGATGGGTTTCAACCCATTTGTTTAAGCACCGAGTGGACAGGATTCCTTGGTTTTCTTTGCAAAGAGGGTAATGATCTCATTTTCTGCCCACTACGCACATACTTGACGAATACTGCTGAAAAGTTTCGCAGACCAATTGAAGCTGTTTGCGATAGTTCCAACAGATCACTTTTATCTAAATCATATCGTTTTGCAAAACGTCAGATATTGCTTAGATTCGGATACAGGAAATATGCTAGATCGAAAAAGGAGCAAGGATTTTAATTTCTAAAATTTAAGGCCGGAGTGAGCTAGGCTTAGCGTAAATTCCGCCCAAATAATTACAATAAACAGTGGGTTCAAACATGCGTACTAACGAAAGGAGAGGGAGGGTCTCTGCAGTGTGATTCTATAGGCGAGATATTCATAAAACGCAACCGAGGTACTTGATGGTTTGAGGGATGGGTTCCTCTGCAAAAAGAAATCCCCCGATTGCAGCCATCTTTCTAACTGTATTCACTCACTAACAGCAAGTTTTCATCTCAAATTGACTGCGATGTATTTTACTTAGAACGGATTACAAAGTGAGCGAGTGGAAGTAACAGCTTGCGAAAGAACTGTGAACGAAATAAGAATGTACTGTGTAAATAACAATAATCACAACGAGGATAAGCGATATGTTAAAAAGAACGAAATTGCATAGTCAAGAATATATTTATGTTAAGAAGGCATTTTGCGTTTCCCAGCAAACTCCCTTCTCCCTCTGCCTTTCCCACGTTGCTATTCTATGCACCAACGGTTAACAATTGCAGAGGAGAGGGAAACACTGGAAATGAGTGCACACATGAACATACATCCCCCGATTGCAGCCATCTTTCTAACTGTATTCACTCACTAACAGCAAGTTTTCATCTCAAATTGACTGCGATGTATTTTACTTAGAACGGATTACAAAGTGAGCGAGTGGAAGTAACAGCTTGCGAAAGAACTGTGAACGAAATAAGAATGTACTGTGTAAATAACAATAATCACAACGAGGATAAGCGATATGTTAAAAAGAACGAAATTGCATAGTCAAGAATATATTTATGTTAAGAAGGCATTTTGCGTTTCCCAGCAAACTCCCTTCTCCCTCTGCCTTTCCCACGTTGCTATTCTATGCACCAACGGTTAACAATTGCAGAGGAGAGGGAAACACTGGAAATGAGTGCACACATGAACATACCTTAGTGGTGAGGTAGATATCCCAACAGCGATAGCGCAAGCCGTGCCCACATGAGAGACTTTTAAGACGTATCTGATTGCAACAGGTTACACATGGTCCCACCGATTCTTTGCCGCTATTCGCACCATTATGCTTGTTCAGTGGGGAGCTGATGTTAGCCTTCGCAAAGAACGCATCCAAGTCCGAAGACTCGTAAAATCTTAACAATTCACATAAGTGTGCTCGATCAGCTTCGCATCGCAGCGCTAATATGAAAACAAGACGCTATGCCGAAAGTCGTACTCGCGGATTGTGATTGTCGTATATAGGCTCACCCCTTTCAAAATGCTGAGTCCACAGCGACGCACCCATTCAGTGAATATCGTGCCACAAATCAGCTAGCTTCCTTTTTTCACTCTGCCAACCGGTGAGAGAACATGCAACAAGCAGCTAAATTTCTGAAACAGCATGCAAGCGGATACACGAAACCATGTGGAGGACAAGGGACGAAAAAGAAAAGAGAAAACGCTGCAATAAACAACCTGCAAGGTGTGCATCTAGAAATGAAGCAGCATGCACAAGGTTCCAACATAGTGCTGATGTTTTAAATTAATAGTGTAGGAATTTTTGGAATTGCGGAAGATATTTTGGCTCTTTGCGTCACGCATAGAGTTGGACACGGAAGTGGATCCATACCGCTGTACAAACAAACGCTCCGTTATTAAGATCGAAGGCACATTAAGCGATGGGTTTGTATTTATAGAAATAAGATATTTCAGCGCGAACTGTCTTCATGTTTAGAGGAGATATTCACATAACGCCTTTTAGGCAACGAAAGGTGCACCAGGCTGTTTTGCTGTGCCGACGAAGATCATTCATTCTGCGATAGCCTTTTTGCTCTCCAACAAGGCAAACATTCGAGGAGAACGTAATAAAACAAATATTCGAAGGAAGCTTTATAAAACATTATATAGGTAAATGAGTGCGAAAAGTGATGGGGAAGGCGATGAACACACGGAACTCTTAACTCGGAATGGGAAAGCCCATCCACAACCCCAATGCTCATTTTTGAGTTGCCAACTTCAATCCTGCTCAGTAGTCCTCCACTTTCTTCTATTACTTTTCACACTATTATTTTCAAGAACGCTGTGAGCTGTTGTAAAAACCAGAGTGCAGCTTGCAACAGCGACGACTAACGGAGAGAGGAGAGGGGTGGCTGATATGTGACTTCGCTTATTTTAAGACACTCGAGAGCGATCTCTTCCAATGTGTATGGCCTGCACTAGTTGAATCATTTCATCAAAACAAGTAGTCATATGGCTGTGTTATTGCATACGTAATATCGCCACTCTTCTCAATAAACTAGCATGCTTTACCGCCTTTATCCTCTTGACATCGCAACCTACGGATGATAACCAGGAATAGGAAACTAACTTCTCGAGGCTTTCTTTGCTCCAATTGTAGTGATGAAGTAACAATCTGCATATCGTAGGAGGGAGATGCACAATGCCAGCGACGTCCTCTATTACCAGATTCATTTCTCGCGCTACTTCCTTCGGCTGGAATACCTGAATAGCTCATTCTAAAGGTTCCCTTGAATATTTACCTTTTTCAAGAGCAAAAAGGCTTTGCAACTCTTGATCGGCACAGCAAAACATTGCTGGAATCTTTATTTGCTGAAAGGAATATCTCATCCATTCATGAAAGGAAATTCGTTGAAATATCTACTTTCCGCAAACAGAAAGCTATCGTATTATATGCCTTCGACAAAAAGTAAGAACGTGTCTTTGCTAATGAAAATATGTTCGAATCAGATGTGGTATTCTCATGTCACTCAGCTTTTCAAACTCTCGCCCCAATTCGTTCCCTTCGTGCCCAAATCGAATTTTATTCAGCTTGGCGCAACGCCTGCAATAACGTCCACCAACATGTATTAAGTCATCGCACTAAGCCACGGCAGACTGAGGTTGAGCAAGGCAGCCTAAGCTGGATAACACACTGTGCATTCGCTGGCGTTAAATTCTGGTGGCAGTTTGCTGCAATGAAAGAGCTGTACACCCTTCCCCCCAAGAAGGATCGAATACACAGGTTTTGCAAGTCGAGGACTGGCAGATGGGGCCTCACATAACCTAATGATTTTACAAAAGTCCTTACACACTACAGCGAAGAAGGAAACCTCATAAGTGCATAGAGGTCGCTTCCAGCATTTCTCTGCTGAGTAATGAACAGTGACAGAAAGTTTGCGAAAGACAGAAAGCTTTTCAATCCCTAAACGAACCGATTACACTCAGACATATAGACTGTTATGCCTACCGGCGACTAATTGCAAGGGCCAGTTTAAGGGTAGCACACTGACGTCGGCATAACAATAAACGAATTCACATCAAAAACTTGAAATAGATGAACGAGGGTAGCCCATGGTTTGTTGATGCAGAAACAACCTGCAATTGTTGAAGCACCAAGTCTGAGACGAGTCCAACGTTTTCCCTTGCAGCTGTGGTTTGCGGACGACTTTTTTTGATTTTTTTCTGGCAGTATCAAATTAGTAAAAAGTTGCGCTATCTATTGCGGAGTATCCTCACGTGGTAACCGCTGATGCGCTCCCATGATTGATTACCCGCTGCTGAAATTTTCTTCAATAGCGATGCCATCGTCAGCTGAATACGCTAAATTTCCAGCATTCGAGTTTGATGAGTCCCCATCGATGTCCAACGTCGGCATAACAATAAACGAATTCACATCAAAAACTTGAAATAGATGAACGAGGGTAGCCCATGGTTTGTTGATGCAGAAACAACCTGCAATTGTTGAAGCACCAAGTCTGAGACGAGTCCAACGTTTTCCCTTGCAGCTGTGGTTTGCGGACGACTTTTTTTGATTTTTTTCTGGCAGTATCAAATTAGTAAAAAGTTGCGCTATCTATTGCGGAGTATCCTCACGTGGTAACCGCTGATGCGCTCCCATGATTGATTACCCGCTGCTGAAATTTTCTTCAATAGCGATGCCATCGTCAGCTGAATACGCTAAATTTCCAGCATTCGAGTTTGATGAGTCCCCATCGATGTCCATCATCAAATTGATGCAGAAGGCTCCTATTTAAACGAAATCAATTTCAGCCGGAACTCCTGCACAACCAGCCGACGTCACCAATATGTGAGATGATCGTTTAGAATTGATGAGTTAACAGCAAGTGTATGCGTAAAAATTTACATAATACAAATACACTCATAAGCAAAAAAAGCAAAACAAACAGTGCCAATGCACATCACAAACGAAACTTTTTGTATTATTACAACGAATTCTAAAGGATGATCTATAAAAAATTGAATGCACTACGAGATTTTTACACTTCCAACTGGTACGAACGCATATAGCGCGAAGTTACAATGAAAGTTTCAGCTGGCAATTGCGAACTGGTCAACACCGACTGGACAGTCCTCAAAGACGTTTTGAGGCATCAGAAACGCCGGAACTGGAAGAATCTGCTTTACGCGAATTTTTTTCCGCAATATTGAGGTGCCCTCAAATATACTGTCCATCATGCATGAGCGTAAACTTCACCACAATATCTTGGCAACTGAATGTGGGATTAACTAAGACCTCATACGGTGTGAGTTACTACAAGAATACTAATTCTAACGATAATAATACAACGTAAGCGACAAGGAAAAAACTAACAAATAAAGGATATAACGAAACGGCAAGCGATAAATATGTGATAGAATTGAGAAGTGAGAAGTGAAACAAACGATTCGCAGATACAAATACTCTTGCCACATGAACAGCATTGTGAAGATTTCGATTTTTGGTTGTTATACGAACCTTGAATTCATCACAAATCCATAAATTTACCGAATTGGAATATTTCGGTATATGTAGAGAAATAGATATGATGGCCTCACGGTTTTATCTATCCTGTATTGAGCTCAACCTGTTTAAGGCCATCATAGGCTACCGTGAGTTGAGAGAGAACAATCGTCTATAATGATGTGACAACGCGTAGTATCCTTTCAGCCCTGAAGTATTGCATCACAAGAGGCATTTACGTGCATTGATTCCAAATCCGTCATGATTAAACGCCTTTTGACCACCATGCGTCTCGTTCGTCCTTCACCTTCTGTTCCACATAGTATATAATACTTTCATTCCATCCATTTCGTTTGTTCTTTCTCTTATGGAAGGAATGCAGTGTTTCGAATTAATTAATTCCATTCGGTTGCTCTGTCATTAAAGGGCTCGAGGACCCGTGAAAGGAATTCATAAAAAGGGAAAAGCTCTGTTTTCGGAGACGTACGACGATATTTTCATAATGAGGGGCGCTGTTGTGTTGAGGATGAACATATCTGCGCAGGAACGATCATTCAACGTGGCGAAATAAAATCGTCCAGAATATTGTAACACCACATTAATTAATTCCATTCGGTTGCTCTGTCATTAAAGGGCTCGAGGACCCGTGAAAGGAATTCATAAAAAGGGAAAAGCTCTGTTTTCGGAGACGTACGACGATATTTTCATAATGAGGGGCGCTGTTGTGTTGAGGATGAACATATCTGCGCAGGAACGATCATTCAACGTGGCGAAATAAAATCGTCCAGAATATTGTAACACCACAGCTCGTTTTCTTGTGGTGACAGATGTTAAAACGTCGAATGAAGCATCGTCCCGCATTGACCCCTACTGGTGAAACAGAAGAAGTGGGAAGACCTTAGTTTCCTCAGAATATCTCTTTCAGCTGACATGGAATCTTATTTTTGTCATGTACTTCTGAAAAAACTTGTGAGAGGAATATCCAGCGGAAATTCTAATCCGCTCTGAAAATTTCGAGTCACAGCCTCCGATACGCCAATGCTTTTTTTCGTTTTTCAATACAAGCCGCCTGTGGCACATCCACTTTATGTAATTGATCGCTATGCGCTCTTCAAATATCCTTTGGTGGTGTCTGCTGTGGAAACGATTTCGTTGCCGTTATCTCCAGTCATTTTCCTCCTTTTCATATGAAATGATCCGCTTTCGTTCACTGTATAATCACAGAAACGTAACAGCATTTACTGACTTTTTCAATGCTGATACATTCAGGTGACTTTTGACTCGCTCTGCGCATCCGATATGGAACACTTCTATTGTTTTTTTTGTGATTGGCGAGATCGATATCAACGGTTCTGATTTCATATGTGTGCCATTCGTGTCAATTACACTGAGAAAAGGTGTCTCTTCGCTTATAAATTGTGAGTGCATGATTTTCTGAACGTTGCAGGCTTTGCGTCGTTTCGTGAAAGCTGCAAATTATAATTTTTTGTGGGAGGAAGTGATTTCTGTTTGACCCGTCAATAATGCACTAGAATTTGTCAACCGTTTCACTCCCGCCACTTGACAGTCAAGCGAATGAAGGTTCCATTTTGATATACAACCACATCACGTGAAATCGCTATTCTTGCTGTCATGTTCCGTTCATATATTTTTATATATACCTTTTACTTTTGATAACTCTCCCATTGATCGTTGCATTTTTCTTGCATATATGACCTCTTTTTGCGACCTAATGGAAACTACACAGGGACATTTCCCTTCC
>QEWY01003701.1:0-27521 GCA_006503575.1 Baylisascaris schroederi
GTTTCAAAACGATGGAAAATAACGTCTACTGGCATTCCCACCACAAAGAAAAAATCCCACTCCCTTCTTGGAATTGAAATAGTGGATGAGTTGGGATCAAATTTTTCGATTTTTCGGGCCCTTTTGCAAATTCGCTTTTGGAAATCGAATTATGGAACGTCTTCTCTAGATGTGCATGCAATATTAATGCACTACTCGTTACATTCAAATGCAATTTGCATTTGGCCAAAAAAAGCGATTCGAAGTTTAAAATTGGTGAAAGAATTCAGTGATAAACGAACAGATCATTCGCAATAATTCGACGTCATCCACAAATATTATAGATGAGAGTGCGCATCTAGTTATGACTACTACTTAGCTTCGCTAGCGCGCTATCGCTTCTGTTTACATAACAATCAAATAACCCAAAATTATCATTCCAGCTGCTTAAGACGTTTATGTTGTTACAAAATATTCAGTTAAAATTTTATGTCAACACTTTTAGTATCGCAACGTACATCACCGATGAAGGCGATCGCAGCAAAACACTGAAATCACCGAAAAAATTACCAAAAATCACGAAAGAAATTACCTGAGGGTTCCATACTGGAAGTAAGAGTCCCGATGTGCATGGTTCCGCTGGCTCACCAACTGCCATTCTGATCCGTTCCAGCAACTCTGGTGGTGAGATACATGAAGATGATAAATAAAATCATTGTTTATATTTTCTCAAAGCATTTTTGCTATGATGAAATGAAGTCGAAATGAAGCGTTGAGTATAAGATATCCATTATTTGTAAGTGAGTCGCACAATTGTGAGCCTATTATTGCACTATTTGTGAATAATAATATATTTATTCTATCAGACTCAACTGTTGCGACGTTGAATGAACATGCAATCAACTATTTAATTACATTGAGCAATTTTAAAGCTCATTCGGAAAGTATGTAAGCGGCTCCTTTCTTCCCAACTCCAAGGAAACCGAGCAAATCGAGAATCTTCTAAACCCAATTGAAAGAAGTGCTATGAGACGATGTTTCTGGGGAAAAGGAAGAAGCAGTCGCAGCAAAAGACGCGACCATCGATCCGTTAAACTGTCTTCCAATAGCCTGGTTAGTTTAGAGTAGAAGATGCGTGTTTTATTTATATGAATATGCATCATACTTCTTTGAACAGGAAGAACATCAAGTCATTTATTCTTTCCTCTTTTCAGGTATGTAATATTCCATTTAAGAGGAGCCATCGGTTTGAGACGCCATATATGTGGCTACTTATGGCCTAACACGATTTGAAAACTGAAATGGACATGTAGATTTTTAATCCCTTTTGGCTATCGCAGCACAGCACAAGGAGCTACGAAACGATCAATACAAATAAAAGGGAAAAATTTTTGTCGAAGGAATAGAGCAATTTGCAACGTGACGTCTAAAAATGGCCCTTCATGAGATATTTGGGTGCATGCCCATGATGCACTAGGATATCATCGGTGACGCAGATGAACTCGTTACTGAAATGGTCCTGCCGTTTCAAAATGTCGAAGACCTCATATGAGAGCGTTCAGAGACGCAGCATATATAGCCAAAAAAAACCTTTATTCATCGTCATATCTATTTAGAGAGAGATGGAAAAACGCACTAAGCTTTTGATACAGATAGAGGCAGACAACTCTATGCCCACACCTCTTTCACGAAACTAACGACCATTGCAGGTTGATAGAATTGACTATTGAGAATTCAGCGATAAGACCGCCATCATACTTCACTCCTGATCCTACAATTTACCTTTCACCATTTCATATTTCACAATATCCCAAGCAACCGCTCATTGACTCATACCGCGCACCATAAACTTTCGCTTACTTTCTCAAATTTAACGCCAACTCCCTATAAACCGACTCAAAACCCCGTGTTTACTAATTTACGTTAAGAACTCTAGGCGCTGCTCACAATGTCATACTTAATCTGCACCTCACTGTTTATCACCGCCTAACTAACCATTTAACGTATCGTTTACCTCCTTACACGTTGTCTTACAATGAACTCACAACTCATAGGTAGTGATGAGCGACTCTGATGCGAAACATTGAACTGAATACATTTGCCTCAGTGATTAACATTTGATCGTCATGAGATCGCAAAATATTTGAGAGCCAAAATTTGATGGACCGTGACCAATCAGCCGGTTCAATCTGATTTTGGATATAAACGAATTTTTTGCGGGAACGCGAATCTAGACTCGCTCATTACTGCATACAAATTGCAGTTCAATCTATCATACAGGACAACACTGCCATCCAAGATCGCATTATTCATGGGAAAAAAATTAAGAAAAGAAGGATCTCATCATCAAACTGAACATCAAAAACCTGACTGCAAAAATATAATCTTGGATTTATAAAGTGGAACCGAACGATCGAAGCGAATTTTGAAGCATATCTTATCGGTGTTTGCTATCCGTATACTGTCTATTCGCTTTTCACGTAAATACAACTATCTCATAGCGCAAATATTTCTTCCTCATAGCATCGCTATTTTTTGCCTACAAAAATCTATTAACGAACACATTATAATGTGCGCATTATTTCTTGGAATGAAACATGTTCTAAAGTTTCAGTGAATGCGCAGTTAATTAATTCCCGTCAAGGAATAGCACAACAAAAGTAAATGAGTACCGCAAGAATCCTATTTTCTCATCATTTAAAAAAGTGTTATGAAGACGAGAAAAAAGATCCACATGGCCAACTCCAATTCAAAGTGGAAATCAAAATGAAACAATGGAATGCGATAACATATGGACGCTTGGTTGAGGAGCTCATGGGACGGATGTTTTTCACAGTTTTTATCGTTTAATTACCTAAGAAGAGAGAAGAGAAGTTCAGTAGCAGAAGTTAAGAAGCAGTATAGTTGAAATAGCGCGAAGTAGGTTTACAAGCCTACACATATGGCTAGTATTCGATAATGCGCAGCAATCTTCGTACTCGAAAACATAGTGAAATAAACTGCTACAAGATTGTCCACTCATCTGTATGCAAAACGGTTTCAGCAAACGTTCTTCGCTGACCAACGGGTAGAGAGAAATTCGCGAGACCTCATTTTAGCACGAATATGACTCGAGAAGGCGATCAGATTTACTCGGATGCTTTCATTACGCGAAGAAATTGATGCTTTCATTACTCGCTCCGATTAATTGACTTCTTTCCTCTGCAAATTCCGTAATATAAAATATGAAAATGATTCAAAGTAATTAGCAGGTTAAAATGATACAGATAAAAAACTGACAGAACACACAACGTTTTGTGGCTCAGCAAAAAGTTGTCTGAACAACACAAAATAATAACTTCTGAGAAAGAATTCCCACTCTATTGCAGTCTGGCGGCGAATTCCAATGCAAAAGACCCGTTCTTTGCACCGTATCTGATCGATGGGAGCAAAATTTGAAATGTGAGATTTTATACCGTCTTTAAGCATTATTAATTTATGATAAATCGCAACGCAAGTCCCTCTGAGATGTAGATTATGCCGATAAAATTTTATTAGTATGTCTGTTCTGTTTCACGAACTGTAACCGTTTGGCAAACAGCTGAACAGACACTCACAGGTATACACGCACTCATACGATATGCGATAAACCAACGTCAGAGCATTAGAGCGTTACGTTCGTGCAGACATGATAGTGCCAAAATTAGTGCCGAAAAAATGAAGTGCCAAAAAAACAATAACTATTGAAAGCGGGATACGAAAAGAATAGGCAGAAAAAGAAAAGAGGTTTCATGTGGTAGATTAATGAATTCACTAAAAGAGCTCATTCAATTTTCGAAATTGAATTTCCAGAGGAATACGAATTTCTTTCCGCTCAGTTTGAGAACTTAATGAAGCAATTAATTAACATCTAACACGCCATTGACTACGTACTCAATGTGACGCCATACACGGCCACTATGCTGAGCATTTCATTAATTAGATTTGTGTGAGCATGAGCGAGTTGGAAGGAAACTTCATAGTCGAAAACACTGGATTGCAGTTAGGTAGTAAGACTCGATGATAGATTTGTGAGAGTTTATCTGCTACAGCGATGGTCTGTGCAGCAATGATAACATCGCTGCATCTTGAAGTCATGTATATCAGCTATAACGGCTATCGCTCTTTGTTCCTTTCCTTTTTTCTCATAAGAAGTTCATTTGCCTTGTTTAAGCATTCTTAGCACCTAAGAGAACGTTACATTCAGGTATGTTTGGAGCGGTCGATTTCATTGCTTTACAAGTTGCCTCTAAAGAATAAAAAAGATGGATACTGTTAGAAAAAGGCAAATATCGTACTCTAGAGATGTTTAATGGTTGCAAGTCGTTGTTCATGCAATTAACAGTACGCCATAATTAGCAGGGAATATATCAACTGATTCATACGGAAGATATTACAGCTTTGATAGCCTAGAGTTATTTTTTGCTCCTATGTAACGCTCAGGCGTCTGTTTCAATAACACATGATTTCGGCTCCATGTTGTGAAGTCGCTGGTCTGATGGTATAACAGTGATGCATCGGTGAACACTATACAGCACTACTGAACTACAGGATTATTATACTTCCTTGAAGAGTAGATATTGGAGGGGAAACGTTGATGGATTAACAGTACGCCATAATTAGCAGGGAATATATCAACTGATTCATACGGAAGATATTACAGCTTTGATAGCCTAGAGTTATTTTTTGCTCCTATGTAACGCTCAGGCGTCTGTTTCAATAACACATGATTTCGGCTCCATGTTGTGAAGTCGCTGGTCTGATGGTATAACAGTGATGCATCGGTGAACACTATACAGCACTACTGAACTACAGGATTATTATACTTCCTTGAAGAGTAGATATTGGAGGGGAAACGTTGATGGAATGTTGCATGAAAATGAAGCAATGACACCCACATTGAAATGATTGTTTGCTCAGTGCTATGTACGTATCAAAAACACCTCTTTGTGTGTTTGAAAACCTCAATTAAGTCACATAACGACCATCACAATCATATGACTGCTCGCTCACCTATCAAATGCACCGACGAAAATCGTTCTTCCGCCCACTGTATAATTTGCATGGAGCGTTTCAAAGCAAATTCGTCATGTCAGTAAAGCAGAAAAAATCAAGAAATCGAAAAAGCAATAAGTGGAAAAGTAAGGGGCGTGACATGTGCTTCTTGTGTTTGAGATTATCCAACCAATTACTAGCAACACTACTCCAAAAATTGATGAAATGCAAGAAGCAACAGCGCATTATTTGTTTAATTGATTCATTCAGCAAATTCTGGTTCTCTGTAGACTTGATAACGAAATCGCATCAATGCGTGTTTGCTTATATGTACATGCGTCTGCCTGTTTTTCCTTCTATCCTATAGTTTCAACTATGAAACCATCGAAATCAAAGCCATCATATTTGCCCGCTATAAAGTTCATCGCAAGTGACCCTTGCACTATGTGTGAACTGCAATCTCAAACTTTGGGAAGACTAATAGGTAGCAAAAAGTGTCAAAAAACGTAAAGGTGTAACACATGGGACAGCACGCTGAGAGGGTGATACGGCACACATCTAATAAGATTCCGCCTATTAAGCCAAAAAGTTGCACTGATATTCAGGAAATCATGGTAACGTATATATTTTCTTTCATCCTGTCAGTCATTTATACTAATTTCCGTCAGAAATAAGGTTTCTTAGGCCACATTCAGTGGTTTGCACAACAAAACTCCCTTCGGAATTTCAAGACTCACGTTCAAATGTCAATAATCCACGAAGAGGATCACCAGCGAATTCCAATTCCTTCGCTACCTAAAAAAATGAAGTGGGTATCTGAACTCCTTCTCATTGCTGTCTAAAGATGTACACATCAACAAGTAGTCAAGAACGCACTGTCATTGATAACATAGCCTAATGCGAAAAACCAACAAATGCAAAGTTTCGCGAGCATAGTTTGAAGGCTCAATTCTTTCTTAACGACCCATTGGAATAAGCGCATATGATGCAACGACTTATATATTCGCAATCAAATGTAATTTGCCACCTTTTCAACCAGAGTAAAACCGCTTAGCGTGGAGTTCTAGTTAAACTCTTTAAACCTCAGTATTCTAACTATCAGCTATGGTACAGCTGCATTTCCCCATATTGTCTTATGCCCAAAATGTCCGTTATGGAAATCCATATGCCATTGATAGCATTGTCAACACATCGGATTGTTGATTATTCGACGTTTTCAAGGATGTGGCATGTGATAGAATTGGTTTGTATATCAATGAGTCACCACGTTGTTCAACTGCATCATACTGAATGACTGAATGATTTTTCTTCGGATGAACCAAACGATGGCTAATAAAATGCTTTTTAATTCTTCCCACTTTCATGGTAGCGTTGATTTCCACCAAAAATTGTGGAAACTGTAAAAAAATGTGACTCTGAATATATGGTATGTTACGTTTTCTGCGGGAAATTTTGATTTTATTACATTTTTTGCCAAAAAAAAGCGTCTTCTCTGAAACAGACGAGCTGCTTAAGAAGGCAACATCTGGGAGCAGCCTCGTGAAACAATTCCTGCTAACCTATGCGATCTGATCACAAGCAATTTGCTTCAACTGGGAGCATCGGAATTCTCACGCGATCAAAATTGGACATAGCACAGAAGCAGCAAGCACCACCTTTCAATCGCGTCACAATAGAATGCTAGGGCAAATGAATATTGCGTGCACATTCGTCAGAGCTGTAGACGTCCCGAAGAGCGAATCCAGTAGAGATCCATGCAAGAGGAATCGGCATGGCGCGGTCCCTCCCAGTCAAAAACTAACAAATTCCCCATAAGGAAAATAACTTACATAAAAACGCAAACAAAAATTAATTGAACCAACCCATTTGTGTAAATCATCTACATAGAATTCCATTCTTCACACATCGCTATTCAAACAAAACCGCTACTAAATTCTGTAGAAACCACAGAAATTTGCACGCATCATGCAACTGATTAGATTGCACTTCACGCCTGCCGGGCAAAAAAATTAGCCCGGAGAGCAAAGTAAAGCGTTTCTGCCTATTTGGCTCAACTACTCGTACAGATCCACTCCTCTCCCTCCTCCTCCTACATACAAAATGTTCTCCTTTTTGGGTCTTTCTCGACGAAATCAAAAAATAATCGGCTGCTGATTGCACAGGAGCTTTTTTCAGCACCCTTGAATATCTATGACTTCCTTCGAACCTGGTGAATCAACCTGAAGGACACAAAAGAAGACCTCTTCGTATGATGTCAGTTCTGCTTATCAGACTTTGTAGCAGGAAATTCATCACTAACAAGTTTGGTAGACGAAAATGTTGGCAAATACCTATAGGCAAATAATGTGGCATTCTAGTAGCCATACGACAACGCAATTGCATATGCGCAGAAGATTTTGCAGTGTACTTTACAAATGCAAATTTGCATAAATATATGACCGCAAACTTTAAAGATCATCGGATGGTGTTTCCGTGGGAATGGTGAAACAGATATTCGCAAAAATTGACGGACGGATGACAGTTATTTATTTGTATTTCGTCAAATGACAATACACAGTCAGCATGCCAACTTTGTCAACAGCAATTGTTTGAATAATTGCAGATATAGTAAAATTGTTTCAGTTTTCTCGTAAGTAGATCACTGACTTAAATGTGTTGTAGCTCTAATAAAATTGAAGAAATTCCATTATTTATTTTCCTGAAAGTCATAGTATTTTTTACCGTAAAAACGAAACCAACTTACAGAATTGTCGATGATTAGTTAGTCGACAATTTTTCACAGATTTCGTATATTAAAAAAGAAGGAGGTCATTGCACATCCAGCGATAGCCATCTAAAATGCAATAACTTTGTAGAATATTTCGCAGTTTTCTTTTTCATGGAAGAAATGCTAAACTTTAGACTATCATGAGCGTCGCAATCAGCATTTGGGTTGCCTTTTTCATAGACGCACCACAAGAGCGAATTACTAGTCTTTTCGTGCACTTTTTTTCACGCTGCCTCTCTTGTTCTTCCCCCCTCCTCACCCGCTAGCCGTTTTTTAGAAATGCGCTTTTGCCCCATTTTTGCTGAAAAGAAAAAAAATTGCCTGCCATCTGAATAATACACATGTTGCCCGATTGGTTTGTTCGCCTTTTGCTTGTGAGGTTTCCGAAATAATCGTCAATTATGTGGAGTTAAATCATGTTGTATGAACTCTCGTCTAAACACGCACACACCGGTTTCGCAATGTTGTAGATTATTGCTAACTGGGACGAATGAATGTACGCGTTGAACATACGACTTCATGCAAATTGTGCATGTTGATTATGCGTGGACTTCTTATGTGTTCTGCAGAGAAAAGGCCCTCTTGAATTAAAAAAAAAAATATGGCGTTTCCGGATGCTTGCTCTGGTATTGAGATTGGGCTTCCCTTTTCTACAAGTGGGAACCTCACCTCGATGTTATAATAGAATGTGAACATCATTAGAAGTAGCACTAGCCAGAAATTATTAAAAAATTATCCAAAACTGCAAATTGCGCTTTTTTGGAATACCCTGCCCTTGTACGGTCCCTTACTCACTTTCTGATATCAACTATTAGAGAACGACCAAATTCATATTGATTCTTGCCGACTAACCATGGTTCTTACTAGCCAAGTGTCATGCTGCCTGATCAAAGGTTTTCTAACTTGTAACCGTTAAAATTTTGCAGTTTCAGATTTCCTTTTATTGATCTTTATATCACCATGGGAACCCTATCCAACATTCTGCTCTCAGGAATGTTATTTTCTTGCCCTCCGCGTATCTACGACAATGTTAGTTGCAGCTTCCAAACATTTTCCTCCACAAGCAATCATTGCACAATTTCTTGTTCTTCGAGTATAGGACCTACTTCCTGCCGGTGTCATTAATCCAACATCTTATTTATCTTGGAACTCCCACTTGCCCGTAGCTTGTCGATTTTTGTAGTATCATTCCTATGAATTGAATGCTGTCCGTCCGATTCATAGCTTCGCGAGCGCATTTATTTTCACTTTCTTAATCGTTCCTGTTTATATGCCTTGCTATCTTTTTTTGCTGTTTCCTCTTCGCGTACATTTGTTTGCAGTCCCACTTCGTGACATTTAAACAAGATTTTCAAGGAAAAAAATATTTGCATTTGCAACGGCCATATGTTTCCAAAATATATCCTCTTTGGTTGACGAATTTGATCGCAGACGTTCGGAATTTCAACTTAATTTTCCTCGATGTATGGTCGCTGTTTATTCTTCTATTTCATGTGCGTTCTATTGAGCGTAGCGATAACACCGATGGCGTAAACAAGGACAGCAGATCTCTCGTACTCCATCTTCAGTTCCACTTTTCCTATAGATCTAGTATTCGAGCATCAGACGCACAAAATGCGATGAAGCAAAAAATGAAGATAGCGGAGGATTTGGACTACGCAAGCGCATAGCCCATGCGATCGTACAACTATCGACTTTAGAGTTGTCTACGTAGGAGATTCTAAAAAGAGTTGATATTGGAGCACTTGCAACCCAATATGTTCCAATCTAACCGATGGAAATTCACTTATGAGGCTATCAGAAACAACAATGCAATGACAACAATTTTATTTAAAAAAGGCAATGAAATAAAGCGAAAGATGATACGATTTGATCACAGTAATTTCTCTCCTTTCATGCACTCACCTCATTCACCCGTATTATAGATGTAGAATTCGCTATGTAAGTGACTATCCTCATTGACTATGATTGGTTTCAACGGATGCAAATCTTCCAGCTCTTTGACTTCATCCGTTTGTACTGCAGTCGACACATGCAATGGCATTCTTTGCGTACTTTTATTACGCATTTTTGCCTTCTCATCGTAACGGTCGTTTAGCATTTTCTTCCTGAAAACGTCGGTAACGCCCAAGTAGTAAAACATTTATCGATTTTGGAAACGAGAGAGAACAGACGATTGACGACTTCATGCTAACATATTACAGTGACACGAATTTTGATCACTTTACTTGATGTCCAGGTGTCAAGACTTTCCTTAAAAGAAAAGCAATTTGTGTTTTAGAAAAACCGACTCAAAGTCAAGCATTTAAGGCTCTATATGCGCAGTTTAAAATCCGTACCCAATAAAATAAAGAAAGCAGATTTGTATGTTATGCGATGGCCAGATTTCGCTAAGAAGCAGTTTGTTGAAAGAATTTGAGGGATATGGCATTTAAACGATAGATGAGATATACTTCCACACCATTATAAGATTCCCAAAGGAAAAAAAATTCTCCATATCATAGTTCCAGGAACAGTGCAGATAGGTAATCTCAGAGTCCCTGGATACCAAGTTCAAAGGTGCTCGATATATCATAAGCGTATGCAAATTGTGTCTACTACATTAACAGGCATATTTGCGAACACGAATATTTTATTGCTTTCGAAAATGTCGGCTACTGCTAAAGCGTGGCCGACTAGATGACGTAATATGCACCTTGAATTGTGCTCATTTGACTGACTGTTTTCATAAGGTACCATCAAATAACATCGTAGGATGGTGATATTCTTAGGATTTTTTCAGTAGGTACAAATGCTTTGGGGCATGCTTTGATTTTTGATTCCTTTGATGTTGATGCATCAATACGAGAGCCAGTAGAAAAAGTCACTCTATGATAACAAAATAGCCATCAGTTATTCGTATCTTTCCCTCAAAGACAGCACAGCTGAAACTTCCGAATGGAAGGCAGCGGCAGTAGTAGAGTTGCCATAGTATGTTTTCTAGAGGCGAACTCACAAGAGCGCGTAAAAGCAGGTTAAACTGATGCTTCCGGAATCACTACTGCAGAGAAAGATAGAATACGAGGCGACTGACAGATTCTAAACCTCTTGATGGTGCTTATTTTCAAATTGTTTGTAAGTGAATCCACATTTCTTGTGAATATTTCAAGAAAAATCCGCTAGGAAAATGAAAACAACCTTACCTGTCGAATGGTGAGAATAGTGAAACAATGGGCCGCTAGTGAATAATTAACTTTTTCAGGGTTCACGCTGATGCGAACACCACAAAACAAGTGTTACAGCCGCCCTCATCCCCTGTTCCCTCTTCCTAGCTTTTTCAGTAAACCTCTCCTCAGTTAAAGTCAGCCTAAAAAATATGGGAACTGGAGAATATGCGTTCACTCGCCTACGTATCCGCTTTCGGTTAAATCCTTTAGGAAGAAGCACCTTCAAATGGATAATGTTGTATCAACATATTCGTATCATATAGGCTAATCTTGGCTATACTTAAATGATATGAAGTATTCCGCTTACTGATGTTTGCTCATGAACCTGATGAGTGATCGATCGCTACCACTGGCATTCTTCTCATATTCCTTGATATAATCGTCCAGTTTGTCTTCTTTCATGCGTTCATCTCAAAATAAAACATTGCATCGTCATCGAATTGTATCCACCGAGCGAATATTTCCAACTTTGATGCGGATCGCTTGTATTCAACAATACTTTCCTCTCTCACCAGTACATATTCCACCCGTATTGAGCATCTTTTTAAATGAAGTAATGCTCGCATTATCAATAAAAGCCCTACCGATCTGTGCAGATCGGTTCTGTTCTCACCCTTCTTGGACCTCAGTTTGAGTGCCATCTGTTTGAAATGCGCAGCACTCTCACGCAACTGGCAGCTCTTTTTCCCAACCTCATCGTACATCTGTACTCACCTCGAATCCTGTGCTCTTGGCGAGACTATCGTCTGCCACAACCTATGGCTTCGGGCTGTTTTCTACTTCAAGTCCCACAAAAAATAAACGGTGCACTCAATTCGAGTCCAAAAATTTGCAGTCGGCTTCTGAATACGTCCATAAAATTGTTGACCCAATCCTCCTTTTCAATAGTGTCGATGCCGACGTATGAATTCATATTTTCATTGTCTGAATACAGCCAAAAAACGGACTCAAACCTTGCCTATTTTTTCCATGGAAGAACCGTGCCAGCGCTCATAGCAGACGCTTTTCGCACCCCCTTATCAGCGAGCAAAAATGAAAAATATTTCACGAATATTGATAACGTCGGTCTTTTTTTGAGTGTTAGACGTTTTTATCACCCATTGTTCTTGCTGATAATGCAATAAAAAAGTGTTGAAGAGATACATTCAGTGGTTCGAAGTTGTTTCCAGTACAACGGACAAAAACATTTGCAATCTTGATTCATCCTGACAAGAAAAATGTTGTGCTAAAAGGACTCAAACTTTACGCTAGTTTGCTAAAAGCCAATCGTTCAAGAGTGGAGGTGTTTAAGTCAACGACAACATGTCCAGCGTTACGAATAGAACGGCTTTATTACAGTGTTCCTAAAATCGTGTTCGATCAAAAGTAATCGCCGATTATGCATATGCGCATGTACTAAACATTGGGAGTATTCCTTATGAGGCAAAGTGCAGCCAGGCGAATAGTTCCAAGATAGAGTCGCTTATTTCGGTCATTGCGAATACTCGATTCAAAAATCTAAGCTCATTCATGCTTGATAGTCTACTGCAACATTCATCTGCCTAGATGGATATGTTTCTCGACAATCATCATATTAAATTCTTACTTTCGAAATTGATAACGAGCCGATGATTTTCGTCTTAAAATCACTGTTGATCGATTTCACTATACGTTCGAACACCAATTCAACTTGCAATTGAATGATATCTATCGACATCGAAACCACCGACAATCCCAAAAGGATGAGGACGAAATTGCCAACTGCCACTTTGTGATTTGGTGTCAAGTCACCGAAACCTTCAATGGATAAAGCATCGCTATTTAGTATACCTTAATCTTCCATCAGTGAGCCTGATATTCCTTTGTGAATAATACAATCGTATTCAACTTAACCAGGTGTTGCTTTAGTTCTATGAATACGACTGATCAGTTCAATGATATCTGTTTTCGCTGAACGGTATCAGATGAATTATTCCAAAATCTTAGTGAAATAATCTGGCATGTTCGCTTTCCGAAACAACAAACGATGACCGCATTCGTAATATAGTTCATATGGAATTCATTCTAAATTTTCAATGCTCCTTAGCATTGATAACTGCTGTGAGAGAGAATTATCAGTGCACAAAAGAGAATTTTTTTCTCTAACGTCGAATGTTTTGCAAGCATATTCTGCACTTTGCTTTGCTCATTTGTTGAGTAAAATGAATTGCCACTGCTGAGAAAAAAATTCGATTTTTCTAGAGCTCACAGGTCTTAATCATTTGTCATTTTAGCTTCATTTCAAAAACAAGGCGAGAGATTTTCTATTAAGCCTTATCGCGCCACTTCAAGATCAGTAATGAAAATGAACCGTCTCAAATATACCTCAATCAACTGAGTATATCTCAAACGCCTTTAAGTTCATCTACTTGTGGAAATGCGCAGACGGATTAGCGCAAAGCATGAACACATTTGCTACAAATATGCAGCTATGAGGGCACAGATGCGTGAAGATAACAACAGATTCTCAGTTGCTCAATCACATTTACTATGACCAGTATTTCTGAAGTTGTGCTCAGAATCGAAAAATCAGACTCGGTGCTCAGGAGAACACAGAAATTCCGGGAACTTGAGAGTAAAGCGGAGAGACCAAAACGCAATCTTCATACTGCGTCGAAGCCTTCGAAATCAGAATTTTAAAAGAATTTCAAAATCTCCATTCAGCTATAACATACACATACATCTTCATATATATGCGTATATTCATTTGTTTTGTAGCTTATATAAATAGATTTGCGCTCAGTTGTTCATATTCAAACGCACAAATTCGTTACCGATAGTTGTGAGAGAAACAAAGAAGAAATATATCGATTCAAACAGTGACCACTCTTCAAATATGCAAAATATCGATGCGCATATAACCACGCAGAAAATGAGCATAAATTAACACCGCAGTCAAAGGTAGAGAGAGACTCGGCCGCTCCTGACTCGCTAAAGTCCCATTGGACACTCTGTAAAACATTGTTAATTTATGAGACTTATGAGATTGTCTGTCCTATCAGACACACAAAAGGGTGCATTGAATCATGAAGATTTTTCTTCATCTTTGAAATGGTATTATTATCGATGAGCACGTTAAAGCTCATCGACATAGAGAAACAGGACAACACAGAAGTACTACATCGTCGGTGTAATATGAAAATATGTTTGAAAATACGTGTCAGAGAATGCCAGAGGAAAGTGTCATAGAGGAAAATTCCCCTCGATCAGAAAAAGTATGGAATCATACATATGAGTACGTTTTCTTGACAAAAAGGGAAGCCATTTAGCCAAGAGGAATTCCCTATATTTGTGAGTTAAAGCACTTGCAGAAATAAGCGGAAAATTAGACGTCAGAAATAGGCACCTAACACGAGCGAAATAAACGCTTGAAGATGTATGCTAATGCGTAAAAGTGGGCCGGAATAAAAAAAAGGTTAAATGCATTGCACTCTTCGGCGGGTCCTAGTTAAGTACATTGAAACGTTGAGTCGATGTGGCGAAAACTCTCCATTCAAATGATTCTGAGAATATGTGAAAAACATAGCGAGCATCTGTATGGTTTTACTGGTGATAAACCAAAGACCTTCGTGGGGGGCATAGAAATGGACGGGAGTAGCAGGGGAGTTGGAGCAATATGTGCTTTTGCAATTCCCTCATCTGACCCACCGGTTTTATAAGTCATGAATGTAATCAACGCTCAGAATGATGCCCAATATGATATTTCAATGAGGTCGAGAGAAATTGCACGATTTTTCTGACACTTCCGCAATTCCAGTCGATGCGCGATTAACGGATAAAGAAGACCGACTGATGAAAAATGGATCTTTCTCCCTTCAATTATTTCTAGCCTCTTCTCAGTCTATTTGGCCAACGTGAAATGTTATAAGCATAACTTGATGGCCAAACTCAGTCCCAAAGCTCTCGGAGTTGAAAATGTTTGGTGAATCAAAAACTGGGCATACTTGACTTGAATCAATTATTTCAACTTTGAGAATGGCGCACTTATAGTTTTTAGTTGTGAACGGTGTATCGCTCAAATTACATTTCCCGCTTGCAGGAGCACCTAGGCAATTTCAGAGCCGATTTGTCGACTCCATAGACAGTTTGAGCTTCTGAGCGGAAGAGTGGGATGGTAAGGTAGGTTTGGATCGAAACAGCTGAAAGACAAATTGCTGAGTTCCATGTGAGGATAGGGTGAGATTAAGGTGAAGTACAGAAAACTGAAGGCAACTGAATGCTGGGCAGCACTACAGTAATGAAACGAAACACGACGGCTTCAGATCGCTTGCAAAAGAAAAAAAAAAGTTTAGCAAAATTGAGATCAGATGGATGAAATTGCTGTGTCATCAGATCTTATTACCTTTCTGAACTATTCATGTGAACTGTTGATTGCATCTTTTTGTTCAATTGCTACAAGCAGTGGTCCCTTTCACAACCAATGCAAAACAAAACAAAGTTGAGCAAGATCAATTTATGAACATCAACGAACGCTTAATTCTTTATGCTCTTTTATATGATGACGTTTGAAAGTCGTCGTTTTTGTTTCTCATCGAAAAATTTGCAGCGTTTGTTTCACAGCTGTTAAAATGGAGGAGAAACATTTTCCAAAAAAACGCACTCACTTTTAGCAAAGAAAAAAAAAAAGCGATTGCCCTCAACTATTCAACCAAGTGCAAGTTTATAAATGTTTTCACAAAATAGCGTTGTTACGATACAACTTCCATATTTTCTTTTCCTGTAAAAATATTACTTTCTGCGTAATAATTCCACCTCACGAACTATATGAATATAGATCATAGAGCACGATCATCACCCAAAAGCCGTCTCGATTTCTGATTTATTTGGAGGTGAATTTGTGACCTATAGATGCAACGACTGATGCGTACATGCAGAATTTCGACTCGTTGCTATTCAGTTCATGTAAACACGAGTTTCTAATTGTTGCCCTACTTAGCTATTTGATGATGCAATATTAGACACATTGTTGATGTTTCAGGATAATCGATCGCCCCGATATAATGAAATAGACAAAATTCATAGCCTCGCTGCATCTGTAAACTTATTGGCAATTCTTTGTTGACAGATCAGGTTAGTTCAACACAACGATTGCGTTGCATCAACAAACGGAATAACCCGCATCATCGACTTACCACGATGTCTCCTTTGTTGTTTTCGAAGACAGTTTATTTTCGATTAGAAAACATAAACATAGATTTGGCTTTATTAGTGATATGACGCAGGTTGTTGATCCATAAATTTTGCATAATGCAGAATAACAACGATCCCCAATCGTTTAGAATTGTGATAACGAGAGGTATACCAGCCGCCGCGTAGAACATTGTAAACACTCTTCCACATACCGTTTCCGCTGCCATATCACCGTAACGTATAACCAGGTAAAATATTCCCTAGGTAAGTAAAAAATTCTATGCTTCATGAATATTTTGCTGCATACTGATGCAAATTTTCTGTGTTAGAATGAACATGCTCACTTCAACTATTGGAGCGCTTTACTATTCAGATCATTTTCGGCTTCGATCTCCCATCGATACCTTTGAGGAGAACAATGCAGGATGTTGTTGAACAAGCACTGCAATCCTTCTGCTTCGAAACAACAATAGAAGGCCTTAGTTCACTAGTGCTCTTTTTCTCTTAGTAGAGATCCTGAAAGCAACTTTTCGGTTAGGTGACGCAATTGGGAGCAAAAAAATGTACTTGTCAGACGGTATCTATTATAAGCTAAGTTGAAATCGTTAAAAAATCACCTCGAGAAGAAGTTGTACACAAAATCAAACAACCTCAATTTACCTGTGGTGGTATGGACTGTTTGGTGGTGCCTCCTTCTTCACACCGAACTTCATCCGCCTATCATATCTGATGATCATTGAACGCAGTTCTTTGAACGATCTCGCCGATGGGTTCACAATGATCTTCCGGTTATAATCCTGAGTACACTTCATTAAGTGGAGTGTATACTTTTGCAACCTTAAGACCGAAAAGGTCAAGAAGTGCTTTCGCTTTGAATGCTACTGCTTTGAGAAAGTCGATGAGGGAAGGGAGGATCACGTAGGCATTTTAATAACTTTATGGGCGAGAAAATGCGAAGGCACATTTCAAGCGATCTACACCACTCTAATTTTTTGAATTCAGCCAAGCGTGAGAGCGATCAAGAAGACTTCACTAAGGATTGAAAGCACGCACAAATACTTCCGAAGCAATGACACCGTTCATTATAATGGTTTTCTATGTAAGTGATTGCTCATATTAGCAGTTAGCAAAAATTTTTTCGTTACACGGACGAATGTAGATGGAAATTTCGATGTTTCAATTTCCACGTGCCTCTAAATGTCCACAATTCCTCAAATATGCGAAAAAAAATTTCTGAGAAGCAACTCCAAGATGAGAAATGGCCCATGTCCTGAAGGCGCATACGCAAAAATACTACAATTCAATGGCTCGCGGGATGTGACTGGTAAATCGAGCAGCTACCTATGCATTACTATGAAGGAGCATGACAATTTCCATAGTGCGTTTTTTGCGGAAATTTGTGACTAATCACTAAAATCACGTTGAAAAAGACAAAGTTGAGGCGCATTGTAGGTTTCTTTTTCTTGGGTCCACACCCTCTAAAAAAGTTCATACGATCAGCTCATTCAAAAGCGCAAAAGCACAATAGCAACCTCAGGTCGTTTCCTCTAAATAACGCTGAAACTCTTTAAATCAGTAATCGCGTAAACAAATCAGACTCTATGCGGTAATGTGGGTCAATGCATGAGAATGCAAAAACATTAGTGGGCAGGCGATAAAAGTACACCATTACAGTCAGAACACAGAATTGCAGTACGCAGCTGAAATACTATCAAGTTGTTGTGTGTACTGGTGCAAGCGACAGAAAATGACACACTCAAACTTACCACCATAATGATACTGTGAAGAATTCACCTTTAGTTCTCGAATGAGTCTATGTTTTGCAAATTCACTTCGCCTCAATGAGTAGGTCTTCGCACGAACACGCTTGGCCAATTCGTTCGGTTGTTCAAAAGCAATAAACGACACGGTACCAATCACACTATATAGCACAAGAATAATAAGCAGAGGGGAAACAACATTAGTTTGTGTTCAAGATTTGCAAATTTACGTAGAAGCGGTTCCGCCCGGATTGATTATTATGGAAAGCGAAGATGAAATATGGTCCTTGCGGAAATTTGAAACCGTAATCGCTATTTCACATATGTCAGCTTTTAGCTCACTCAAGCAGCATGTTTTCACCTGCGTTAATCAACCACAGATTAGGGTAAGAAAGACGATACGAGATGCCAACAATGCAGCAAAACATCGTGCACTCCCTGACACGTCTCCACTTGCACTGTTCTGCGAGCCAGCAGATCACGCTATAAGGCAGTCAAAAGTATTCATACTATATGAGCTGCTTCTGAATGGAACGAAAATCCCTATGTACAAACCGATGGGTTGCTTGCAAAGGTGTATGAGCATCGCACACCCAACTTACAAAGTTATGTATACGACAACAGGACAGCTCCATGACCTACTGAAGTCCGTTTCTGTAGGAATGCTTTTACTGGAAAAGAGTGGGAAGAAAAACAGTTGTGAAACTCCCCCTGATATTAGCGCATAGCGGGTGTCGTTTTCATGTTTACATCGAGCTGTGAAATCAAGCATAGTGACTGCATCAAAACAAGCTATTGCTATTATAGAATATATGCATACTCGAATGGCGTTGTGCCGCCTACCGACTGAGCGCAAGTAAGCACTGATGAGATCAATGCGTGGGAAACAATTGACTATTCATTCAATCTAACAGACAGCCAGGCTCTGTTTAAATATATCGATGGATGGATATGTGAAGTGGTCACGATGACGAAAAAAAGAAACAAAACTGAGTGCTCACATGTGGAAAGCAGCAAGGCAGCTTCTCACTTTAGTGGACGAATTGAAAAGCTTGCGATGCGAAGATGAGTTTCTCGAAAAAACACTATGGAGATTCTTGAATTAGAAATGACAACAACTTAGAGGTGTCTTTATTGTTGGATATTGTCAAAACTGATTCATGCTTATTCCTGCGAATTGTTCTATAATAATAGAAGAAGAATTCGCAGATCGTTCCTCTTCTGAAAACGCATAAATAGGCACATTTGCTGAAGTTATATATATATATATATATATATATATATATATATATATATATATATATATATATATATATATATATATATATATATATATATATGCGAATAAACATATTGTGGCGATCGTTTATGTCGAAAAAGCGTTCAGAAGACCATTAATTTCACACTTAATGTTTTTATGCATTTCATTACTATCGTTGGCATATCCTTAACGAGCAATACACCACATTTGCATGTTAACAATGTTTACGTGAATCGATTCCTAAAACACATCCGTTTGAGTCAATGAAACCTTCTGATGAATTTTTATATGCTCTAAAATATAATTACTGCATATTATCAACCATTGTTTCGTTTCTTACTTCACCAATTTCAAGAAAACGTGTCCCTCAGTCATAAAATAGAGCAACAAGATTCCCTCATAATGCATAGGTTGTTTATAAATAACAACATGCACTTCCGGTAATCTATGAGGAAGACACTAAAATGAGAAGATGACTTTATTTGCGTTGAAAGATCCCATTCACATCGCGATGACGAAGTTCACTAAGGTTAGGGGAAATCCGCTTGTTTCTTGGTTTTATAGAGATGGGAAATAAGCGAATGCAAAGGAATGTGCGTGTCGTCTAGAAATCTAAACTTTGCAATTTTCTATAGGCCACATAGCCGAAAAATTTCACCGATATACATTTGTTTCATGAATAACAATGAAGTACTGGGATGTTTGCAATAGCGCCTTTATCTTTTAACGAAAAGAATGTTCATAAACATATTCTGGAAAAGCCTCTTTTTTTCAGCTCGCAGATTTTCAAAAGTGACCTAAATAATCGAAAAATTGCGTGCGTCTTAGTAAGTTCTAGGCCAATATAATTCAGCACTCTTCTTTGACTTTGTGACTTCCTCAACTTTCTCTATTGCCTATAAGTTGTTTATAATAATCTTTTCACACATTTCTCACTCAATTTTTGCATCATGTTGAGCGACGGCTGCAAATTCAAGGATGTTATAATGTTTGGCTAGATTGATTGGAAGCAATACAGAGGAGATTCGCTCATAACACGCTTTGTAAATGGAAATTCGCATGTGCGACCCTTAGTTATATTCGCCCTCTGTGTTTCACTTCTACATCCTAAATGTAGCGACACGTGCCTTGCAACTTTCCCATATCAAGCGGCAATTTCGGGACATCATCTTCATACTTACTTCTTTGGAATGAAATAATGAAAATTCTGTTCGTTTTGTTCAGCTCGCCGATTTAGGGCTAGGTTCGAGGATGTTCTGCTGATGGAGCAATAAAGCATTCCTATCTGCTCCTCTTTGAACACCATTTTCATTAGAAGGATTGCCACCTTTTTCAGCTTATAAAGTAATTTTGCCACCTTTCTCAACTTACAGAGTAATTTTCTTTCGAACCTGTAGCAGTTGATTAAAAATTGGCAAAGAAATTCAAGAGAATGTTGTTCTCAATCTGTACTTTCGTTGTTGTTATCTTACTTATTCAGAAATCAGAGATTCCTTAGTGAAACTCGTTTTGAAAGAGCTATAAAACTGTTCGTGAGTTTCGCGCTGTCAAAACTGTCCTTTCGTATAAACATCGCCAACTCATTTTTGAGTAAACAGCTTCTAAAGTAAATCATCCTCATCAATATTAGTCGAATTTCGCTACTCATTATGCTTGTTTTGAAAGAGTTCGTTTAGTGCATTTTTTTTCAGAAAAAAGCAGAAAAGTTATTGGCGATTATGTGTTTGATAGATCTTTTATGTCAGCGAGTGTAGGCGATGTCAAGGGTTAGAATACAGCAATCTACAGCTGACTGAGCATTAGCACTTCAGCGATGATTTCTCATGATTAGCTCTCTATCGTTTACTGTGATCCTTTTCAAAAACATACTACTCGTTTGCAATGGATTCCAAAATTTTCCACTTTAAACCAGAAAATTCTTTCAAAATTCTACTGAAATATATTTCTCATTATCACGAGTATTCGAGACACAGAACTCAGAACTCATTGCTCTCAGCTGAGAATTGCATGCCATATTCTGCTGGTACAAACTTGTTGCTGAAAGTGTTATAAGCAGGAGAAGCACATCGCACAATGATGCATCCTTCAATTTCATGACTGCTCAATTTGTTGTTGGTGAGTGATATCGGAAACTCAGCTCAAATGTGATGGGGTGCATTGCGCTTTATCGACCTTATGCGTTTCCTTGTCCGGTGATGGTGAATACCGTTGGAAGGCAACGCATTCCTCGAATATTGCTTGCCGCATGGACTTCATCCGCATTGATCAGCTTCCCACAACTATTCGTTTGGAAGCAGGTCAGTTGGTTGTTCACTTACACTCGCAAATCTGAACTCTTCAACTTTTATAAAACATAAGACGACCTATTAAGTAACAAACGCAATCACTCTCAAAGAATGCTTGGAACGCTAGAACAAATTGCTAAAATGTCCAGATTTTTACCATCAAGGAATTCAGGAAGAAGAAGGTGCAAGTTCAGGTTTACTAAAATTGCTTTGAGCTTTTTATGCTCATCACAAGGCGATATTTCAAGCCTACAACTTCAAACGTAAATTGATCAGTGTACCCAATAAATGTGAAATTTGAACAGCTGCACCAAAAACCGCCCCATATTAGTATACCAGATTCGTTCTCACTTATGCAACTACAACAAAAGAAAACCAATTTTTATTTTAGATAACACTGAAATCCGTAACACAATGCTTAACAGTTTGGACGGGGAAACTCGTAAGTGGTACGTCTAACCCGGATGATGAATTAACTATGAAAGTCTATAATGTGTTTCATTTATTGGCAATTTTTTACACACCACTTGTAATATTAGTGGTATGCTATGTGCATATTCTACATAATATCTATGAGACACTCAACCAAAACGTTGAAACATCAAGTGTTACCTATTTGGCCGAAACAACACGGCTCAGTTCGCTAAAAGGTGTTGTTCCACGTCATAATAGTTAATTTCCATTAGGTTCATCACTTGGTATGTTGATAACTTCAGATAATAATCTCTGGGCGGAAATAATTTATATAATAATAAGCCTCATCTTCGTTTCANTCCATTTCTATTTCTCACCTACCACTATAATAGATTATATTTGGTTTTCAACAAAGTGACATTTGTAGTCACATAGTCGAAAATATCTGTTTGGAGAGACTTAGGTACCAGTGCTGGTACCATCAATCACCAGTGCACACCTTATCAGAAGCTCGCGAAAAATGCAGCGTCGCAATCATAATGCATCACTTCATATCATTCCAGTCTAAAATAAGCTAAATATTGAGCGTTGAAACTAACCAAATGATCAAAAGTCAAATGGTCAAAGTCCGCAAACCTTCAAACATTGGTTGAAGAAATTTGTTTTTAGAAACTCGGAGTTGTCAATGGTGCCGACTGAATAGTATACGTCTATGTCTGTTTGTTTGTCTGTTTATCGGTTGTTCGATTTTGATGCATCAACAGCACTATTTTCATCGTCAATAGATACAAGAACATTGCGTGGCCAAGAACGGCTGCGCAAAGCGAAAGTAAGGTCATTACGAATAACGCTATTGCTAATACTCACCTACGTCGTCACATGGCTCCCGTTCAACTTCCTTTCTTGGTTCGTTAATAAATAAGCCATACTAACAAATGTAATATTTTATGCATAAGGGTACATTTATTTGCTAATGATACTCATTTGTATTCTGTCAGTGTAAATTGTGGCCATAAGTGCTGAGCGCTTGCATCGGTATGCTAAATATAAACATGCTTAATCGTAGTGAATCGGGCGCAAAACCGTGCAGGGGAAAAAAGTATTCTGAAGAAATAGTAGCTGAAAGATGCATAGATCCAGTTGATGAAAATAGCTCTCTTGAACAGAGTTTTGCTCTTATGGAAGCGGAAGGGAATACGAAGTAGTGCGAAGGATTATGTTTAATTCCTCTTTGGTCATTTCGGTCGCTTACGAAGAAGAATTTTCCACCTGCTCACCAGAAAATAAAATTCGCTATTAGCAAATGTTCGCAATTCATCTCAGCTCCAGTCAATTCAGCAAGAATTCGCAATTTGCTGTTCTCTGGAGTGAAAGAGGTTTGCTGCATTCGTTGGTTTAGGAATCTTGAGATCTTTCAGTAAGTGGCGTTGAGCTGACTACGATGCGGTTAAAGAAGCATCAAAAATTTTATAAATGCCAAAGGGGCTCCATTTCAAAAGGTTTTTAAGCAGGTGAGACTTTCACATTCACATTGTTAGCGTTCTAGTCGCTGGAGCAGGCGTTTCGTTGAAATTTTCCTTTCATAACTTGCTAGCAGGGTAAATTGCGAAGCAGTGCGATAAAAAGACAGCTATATTGCGAAGCTATATAGAATGAGAATATAGGCAAAGGCATTTCCTTTCGTAGAAAACCGGTACTATCTAAGAGCTTCAATTAAGCATTTCTGCATAAAAGTTGTTGATCTTTTAACCCTTTACTATCTTGCACTTGTTCCATTCACTCATCTTCAAGCGCGATTTCTCGCACTCTCTACAGGTGGTCGATGACCAACACAGAATCGTATCGCTCATTAGAAGATGTAATCTATTTTCTCAATTGCCTTGTCGTTTTAAACAGCGTCATAAATCCTTTCACATGTGGACGATGTACTGGATTGAAGGTTGTTTGTTCCTCCTTCTCTCAACAAATCGCTATGGTGTTTTCGTATCTATTAGCTATTCGATGAGTAACTGAGCAAGTATGACATGACGGCAGAGAGTAATCTTTTAATGATAATAACTAATGTTCACTTTACGTATCTTTTGACCTCACAACCTTGTACGTGGTAAGCAAATATTGATCATGAAAAAATTCTGCGCGTCTCACAAGATCTGTATTCTCTTGGCCAAAATTTGGCCATTATTTCATAGACATTAAATACATGGATGAGACAGTGGACTTCCAGATGCTAAAAAATATCACTTTCGAGGTTGTACTTGGCACGTTTGGGTCATTTTGTTAGTGCAGGACAAACTCTTGTATAAGGTAGAAACGGTGCATAGTGTCTTCGGAGATGCGATATTCCTCACAGCTTTTGACAAATATAAGTGAAGATTCCTCCTAAGAGGGGCTAAATTTTTATATCTAACCGAAGAAGATGAGGAATTGACCATGAATCCTTTCATATAATCATAAATCGAGAAGATTCGAAAGAGAAACAATTGCTGCAATGTAGCAGAAAACAGTCGCAGATGAAATGAATGGCAGTGGTTGTATATGTTTGAGGAACTGAGTATAGAACCTTCTGATCATCACTAAATTGGACGAATGAAGTGCAGCGAATAAAGTGCAACAAGAGTATGGCATGTGTAGCGTGCATAACATCAGTCTGAGGAAAACAAATTATCCTCTCTTTTGGAATAAAACAAAATGAACACAATCGGTACACAATCGGTATGAGTGTATTATTCAGAGTGGGTAGTCCTCTAGTTTTCTTATTTGAAAGTAATAGAACATCACGCTACATCCGTCCTGCACATCTAGCCATTCTTGTTGGAGAAAGGCATATTTAATCAAAGGAGAGTTCGAATGTATTGGCAAGGATATAGTCAAAGCATAGTTAGAAAATGTAACTAAACCTTAAGAATGTGCCGTTGATACATTCATATTTGTTCAAATTTTTAGCGCTGGGATATCGCTGAAGGACTCGGTTATCGGTCCTTGTGTGGAGCTGAGGTGGGCTGTATTTATTCGATCATGACTGACGCTTAATAAAGAATAATTAATAAAGAATAAGAAGCCTTATAACGATCCGTCCATCTCAATATTTAATTTATTTAAAACACATTTCCGCTCACATGCATATTCAAATAACAATTATTCCATTGTTTAGTAATGCCTAAACACTGCAGCTCAGTTGTGTTCGTTGTTTCCACACCATTCAACTTCTCTGTAGCAAATACACTTTTCGTCCGTATCTTCCCATCATTTTCAATGGCGGAAGAACTTGTTTACATTTGGGACGAATGGGTTGGATTCCGTCCGGATTTGAAGGACGTGCTCTCACGCGAAACTTTTTGTACGTGACTTGAGGTGAACTGGAGGTAGGCGCCTTCAAACACGTCAACTTGAATAGTTTGATTTGGTAACTGTGCCTTTTTTGAGAAGCAAAAAGCTCTCATCTCGCTACCATTATCCCAGAAGCTTGTATCAAATAAACCTAGAACATTTGTCGATAATCCCGATCTATGCAATCATCTACCCGTCGTTCATCAACCCGATCTTCCAGTTTCCTGCAAGTTGATTGTCTTTGCTAGATGGGTTGCCCCCTCAGTTGACAGTCACATTAATTCGCATATCTGATTCGACCTGCTTTCGGAGTAAACTGCCTTGCAACTTTTCCTATGTTTGATATGCTTAATCGACTCGTGTTTCTTGCGAAGAATGCGCAAAACTCACTTCAAAATGCGTTATGATGCGTTGGTGTACAGATTAATCGCATTAATGTTTGGCATTCGTTAGATGTACTTTTATCGAATTGTCGAGGATTTCAGATATTGGGTTCACATGATGGGAAGAAAAAGCACACGCGATGCTGCACATTCCGATAACGAAGATTGCATTTGATTTTTGTTTCTCTGCTAATTGGCTATTGGCAATTTATATGGGTAAGATGCATCAAAACAACGACGTTTTGTTTTTGAACTCTCATTTATGTGCTTAACTAAAGCAACATATGCATTGCATTTAAAAGTAGCAAGATGTTCAAAAATCGCATTCGCTGAGTGAAAATCTTGAAGAGAAAATATCAGCCGCAAATAGAGATAGATCTATCGATGCAAAATAATGCTTAGCCTCATCAATGTTAAATTTGTGTGCCTTCACAAAGCGAATAAACAAAGCACGTAGCGTCACCGCAGGGTAATTTTGGAATGACGTCATCAGCTAAACATTCAAACGCTATCCACTCTGAAATATCCATATAGCTTTTGATATTGACTCAATTTAATTTTATTTTGTCAGCAGAGTGTTAGACGGCTAATCCACTGCGTCAAACGATAGCAGACGTTTCAGGTTCCTATATGCTCTGTTAAGCCACCATGGGTGCGGCAAGGTGTTCCATCGTTTCACGCACGGCATCACCTTTGTGGATTGGACATGCGTTTGTGAGCCTCCCGAGCCAAAACGATTGCACAGAATCATGAAAGTGTTCCTGTATTCACTAGACTGGTCACTGTCTATTTTCGTTTCAACTTGTACGACTCATTTTCACTCAACTGCTTGTAACTGCCCCAATTCAAACTCCTTTGGAGCTGAAAGCGTGCTTATACTCCCTTTTCTTGTGTATTAGGAGGAAGCTCTAGTTCATCAGTTTTTCTGCTACGCTGATTTCTTCGACGAGGCACTCATTAACATTACCCGAATTGAGCCTGCCCCTGGAATATTTGCAATACTGATTCAGGTGTCAGGTCCGGTCTTTCCATGTGATACGCTCCATTATTTAAAATGCAGAAACAGCAGACGAGGATTAATAGATGACGGGAAGGTGCTTTGTAACGCATCAATCCAACTCTTGCTTGTGATCGCTGCGCTTTTATTTGTAATTGTTGCATAATAAAAGGTTTCTTTATATTGAGCCCACCAAATTTCTCGACAATTGCTTGGCTGCTTGCACATGAACTTCCTTCATGCCAGGATCCAAGAATTTTACAGCCGCATTTCTCTTAATTATTTCATTACATTTGTCACATTCACAATATTACATTTCATTCCGTCTCGCGCCTCTCACTTTCGACTTTATGCAGTAGATGAGTGCCAATCAATGGGCAATGAAGTGTGGCTATGAAGTGTTGGGTCAATCAAACCGGAAATGAATTGTGCGCTATGCAAAGGTGATAACATCACAGCCTCAGGTGGCGCTACGGCCATCTTGCCTTCTGCAGAGATTAAATCGCCGACCGCAGTGATAATGTCTGAACCCTGCATGAAGCAAGTGTTTTTATGTGAGCTTGAAAATCTGGCCAAGATTATCCACTTGAGGAATGCAGGTGACATTTCCAAGGGTTTCTTCTGTCATAGTTGGACAGCATATCTCAGGTTATATAAGTTGGTGGTTTCATCGAAACTTGAGGACATAAGACCTCAGTCATATGGTTTATGTATAAACCACCAGTTTGTGAAGCCATCTTGTATGTTTGGAAATTTAGGCACTACGAAACAGTGGATTTGATGGCATACAGTTTCTAAGAAAAATTGCGCAATAACAGTTAAAAGGCTAATGAGTCCAATTTTGAGTTCGCATGGTCCTCCTATTTGGAGAAATCTCCTCTTTTCCTTGGCTCCTAGGAATGTATTCAAGTACAGGTTTGGTGGTTTCGACATCACTAAATTTTTGTCCATTTCTTGTTTATTATTAATGGCGTCATCTGG